>JAUZSU010002937.1:0-23122 GCA_034780255.1 Parotocinclus maculicauda
TTAGATGTTGGCACCTCCACATCATTGCATTCAGTTTTTATTCACAATTTGTTTAGTGTCCCAACTTTTTTGGAATCTGGTTTGTATAAGAGGAAAGAAAATTGATGCACAAACAAGTGAGCGTGTGACAGGTGGTCAGGCCAGTAAAGGTGAGCACTTCCTGGAGCCTGGACGAGGTCAGAGGTCAAGTGTATGGGGAATAGATGCGCATTCTTCTAGTCCTAAACGAGGGGCTCTACAGGCCAGCGGCATGCGAGCTCCTTATCCCCATGACTGACGGAAGGTGAGAGTGCTTGTGATGTGCTGTGGATGGATCTAAAGGTACTGCAGCTGCAGATCGACCCCGGAGGCCTCTGGAAGGTGTTTGCAGCCGGATGAGAATCCCCTCCTTTACACTGAAAAGGATGTCCCCTCCCTAACAAGACTGTGGCCCCTGTGGAAAAATGACTGCTTTGTACAAAGCAAATCTTGGCCACATTTGGAATAGCAGTGGCTGGTGACTCAAAGATCTGTAGAGAACTGGTGTGGCAGTGTTTGTAAAATCAGTGTATAACACGCCACTCCTCTCATTATGCATCTAGACATGAAAAGGGACTTGATCTGGGCTTCAAACTAGGGGGCAGATTTAATGTTAACTATATCAATCACTACTTAGCATACTGTACTATTGTACTAATTACAGCTCTACTTCTACAAAATTTATTCTCAGTAACTGCTTTATACTGCTCAGGGTCTTGCTTGGTTTAGAACATGTCCTAATAATGCCAGATACCAATTAGCAATCCATCTGTGACAGGGTGCCTGTCCATCACAGGGCATTACCTACTTATCTAGACCTAGGGGACAATACAGTAATCAGTTCACATACTTGAATGATTTAGAAAACTGGAAAAATCACATTGCAATCACATTCAAGGACAATCGTACTGATAAATAATAACTTTGGTAAATGGGAATCTGGGCACTACTAAATGAGGACCCTGGTACTGGTGACTGAGGGCCCTGGTACTAATAAATGAGGACCCTGGTATTTCCAAATGAGTCTGGCATTAATAAATGAGGACACTGAGGAATGAGGACTTTTTTTTAACAGACTGAGGATAAGTTTATTTAACATGCTTTTCATGTTTTAAAGTTTTTTTCCTTGTGGTACATGTTTTCTTTTCATTTAGAACACAAAACATGCAATCTGCCTATGGCAGTACATAAATGCATAAGGAAAAAAAATCAAAGCACCCAGTTCTCAACAAGTTATAGCCTAAATTACACTTGGTTCTAAATTAAGGCAGATTACAAGCACTCAAAGGGTTTTCAACTTTTTCTTTAGCTCTCTGCATTTCTAATCAATCACTCTTTTATTATAGTTCAGCTTGCTGATGGAGCAGCTGATTGCCCTGTAGACGCCAGCAATCTCAGTCTAGTGTTCGCTTCTGCGTGCCATGTGTCTGCTATCTCAACATATGTTTCCGTGCACCACATGCGCTCGTTCGTATCATTTCACACACGCGTGGCACAGTAAGTGCTTTCAGCCGTTTGCAATGCACTGTGACACAGATTTTTGTCAAATGTTCGATTCTCTACCAGCCTGACTGGAAGCGGGTAGAGCACTGCACTTCCCCCTTCAATTATATTAATTATATGCTATTATGCCAATTAATTATCTGTGAAATAGCTCTGAACCGGCATCACGGGACAGAGTGGGTAAAGTTGGTGCTGTGTTTTGTTTGCAAGGTTCTAGAACAGGCATGTTTCCGGGGGCAAACATTCCATCAAGGGAAAGCGTGGGCTTTATGGCCTAAGTGATGTCAGCTGCTGTGTTTTACATGGCAAATCCATAGGTCCCTGTCGACTAGTTAGATAATACATGAGCCTTTCCTGGCATACAAACAAACACAGTGGACAATACAGACTATGAGAGCATGAGCTTCATATTTTTACATTATTTTTTGTTTAGATCCAATTATAAAAGATCAGTGCCAAAGCAGACAGACTAAATTTACATTTAGGCACTTATGGGTCAGCTATGGAAGTGGCAATCTTGTGGGTCACCATAAAGGTTCACTATGATATTCAGACAGTGGCCCACATGTAATCTGCCATGAGTAATGTTTGGAGCGATATACCCAAAGTGTTCAGTTCTGCTAAAGTTATTGGTGTCATTACGCAGCAGTATGTGGGCCAATGAAACTGGCAAGTGTGGCCCAGAAATGGGTTATCACTCATTTGCTATCAGGGCTGTAGTGAAGTGGGTAAGTAACTGGGGGATGGAGGGTAAGAGGAAAGAGACGAGTGAGTATCCGACCGGTAGTGCTAGAGTACCAGGTGGGGGCTCTTTCAGTTTAAACTGACCTTGAAGGCAGCTGATTAAATTCCCACTTCCTCTCTGTGGCTTCCTTCTGCACGGCAAGGGCAGCAGGAGTTTATCCTGCTTGCACCTAATTCTACTCGGACACGCTTACCGCAGTCAGTGTGCTTTTTGTTCCAACTCCCCACACACACATCTGCAGAATCATGAGGAAACATGGTCACGCTTACAGGAGAGGAAGAGGCAATCATGTATGCCTAATATTGGCAATTAGGCAACTCGTGCTGCGATACTAGATATGCGTTTGGAAGGCGCCCCAAAGGGCTGCTGAAATCCAAGAATAAACTAAGCACAAATAGAAAACAAATGAAGACTTTTTGGAAGCTATTAGGCACAGTTTGCATTAAGCACTTAAATCACATAGATCCACAAAATCATATTTAAAAACATATTGATGGTGAGCCTATTGCTCCTTGAAAACTTCATAGACTTTATATATACTCACTGGACATTGGTCACTTGTGTAGTATTAGTCACGTGTAGTATCTCTATGCATTCTCAAAAACATTTCCTGTAATCAGGGGTTCTTGCCACTGCTGATAGGCCCAAATTACTGTATGCTTCGGTACACCTCCAAATCCATATACTTCCTTCACACTGTTTCATTTGACACATCCAAATGCAGCCATTCTATTTTTCCAGTCATTACCAACTGCATTGTGACCCATTTTCCACACATTCCTTCGCACTGTACCACCTCTTCTCAATCTATGAATTCTTTCACACACTCCGCAGGTATTTATAACTTGATCATCCTCATGCAATGCCAAATTACTACTACCAAACCATGCGACTAATGTTTTGTTCAGTGAGTATGTATATTCAAGTCCATATACTCTTATACTCTACAGGGCTGCAAGCTGGTGCAGTGGTCAGGATGGTCAACGTACAGCTCTGAGATCCCCAGTTTGATCCTGACTCCAGGCTTTGCCTGGTTTGCATGTCCTCCCCCTGTCTGCATGACTTTTGTCATGGGTTTTTAAGACATGCATGTTAGTTTAATTGGTGTTTCAAAAGTTCCCATAACGTGTGTGTGTGTGTGTGTGTGTGTGTGTGTGTGTGTGTGTGTGAGTGTATGTGCCCTACAATCGATTGGCACCCTGTCTAGGGTTGTTCCTGCCACTGGCTTGTAGTTACTCACCAACATTACATATGTCAGGACTGTGGTAATCTAGTGGATAAGATACTGGACTATGGACCAGAAGGTTCAGGGTTCAAACCCCACCTTTTCCAAGCTGCCACTGTTGGGCCCTTGAGCAAGGCCCTTAACCCACAATGGCTTGGACTGTAAGACTGTAAGTAGATTGTAAGTTGCTCTGGATAAGATCTTCTGCTAAATGCTGTAAATGTATTAGGGGTGACTGTAGGATCAGACCTATGTCAGAGTGTTGACTGGGAGAATCAGGATATTCCCGGTGGGCCAGGAATCTTATGTGATAGTCAGGGAAAACTAATGTAGAGGTCATTTTAACTTTTAAAAGTTCACATTCCACCACAGTCCCTGTATGAAAGAGGGCAACTGACATCTGTGGAAGATTGCAGTTGGTTTTGCTCATATAACTTTGTCTCTTCCAATTCCTTTACGGAGCATACCATAACCCTAAGCATCAGTGAATGATTTTTCAGCCTAATATCAATCTCTAGGCTACACTGTGAACCTATGGAATTTATGTCTGTTACACTCTATTTGATATATGTAATGTTATGGTCTACCACACACAGCTTTTTATGTTTAGTAGTTTTATTCATCACCACTTCAACATTAATGGCTATATTTAGGACCAACACACAGTTATATTAACACGCTAGTCATGGGCCAATTTAGAGTGACCAGTTAATCTAATGCATGTCTTTGGAATGTGGGATAAAACCAGAGCCGGAGTAAACCCACGTAGACATGGCAAGAACATCCAAACTCCACACAGGCTGGCATCGGTATCAAACTGGGGTCTTGGAACTGTATGAACCTACCACACAATGCGAAAGTAATCTTACGTCCAAGTTTATGAAACTGTAAGCAATTGTAATTAATAAAAGTAATTCATTCTTTATATTTTACTGTATTTATACAGGGGTGCCAAGTGTAACGATTAGAAAGGACCAATTAAATAAAAAAACCTATATCGCTGAATTTCATTTAATGATTTTATTTTGTGAATTCCCTGATGTTTAATGATGTCTAGCTTTAGTCTATATTATTATATAGTGTTATATTTTAATTTTGAAATTACTTCAGTTAAATTAATTAATTCAAACTTCATTTCGGCCTTTCAGGACATGAACACTGATTTAAGAAGGAATTTTCTGTAAATTAATATATTAATGCAGGAGATCCATTTTTTAAATCACAATGTATTGCAACAAATAATAATAGCATAATTTAAGATAATCTGTTACAATTGAATAACATATTGCTAGCTTGTTTTCTCTGAAAGATGGTTTCATTATTTTAAATACATTTAGATCTAAACTTTTAAAGCAATAGTACTTTTATTTAGTACTATTTTTTATTGTTTTTCTTATTTCACACCAGTAATGTTTGATTTTAAAAAATTAAAAAATCTTATTAAACCTCTCATTTTGCAGCAAGCCTTAAGATTTTTTTCATTACCTGTTGTGCCAGCAACTAGCCTCTCATGTTTCATAATGTCTGCATTTATCTCTAACTGTTAAAGGAATAAAGTATGAACTCCTTCGTCTCGGTGGCACAGACTCCTAGGCACCATATTGTCCTCTAAAGTTTATTGCTCTCATTTACAAACCTCAAGCTCCATGTCTAGCCATTTGACAATGACTGAGGCCTCTGTTTATCAGTTGTGTAATATAATGGATGTTGAGCATCAGTATGTTGTAATAAAGACCAGTACTGATACTAGTTCTGCAATCTCTCAATGCCATGAGAAAATACCTGCTGTGGCCCCAGGGCCCTGAATGGCTATGGCTCCATCCATTCCGAGGAAATGGCCCCCTGCTAAGTGTTCCCCAAAAGACTGAACACTTAATGCCGATTAATTGACAACCAGACCAAGCTCATTCCTGAACATTTATGGCATGATAAAGTACCTACACAGCAGGCAGTCTGAGAGTTTGAGAAAGGAGGTATGATGCTTAAGGCAGATTTAGCATCGACAGCTATTTTGCAACAGTTGGAAACTGGGAAAGTAATTGAAATCAATTTACTTAAACATATTATGATTAATTACACTGTGAGTTTTTGTCCACCTTGCTCAGTTCCTGTAAATTAAGCTCAATGTGTAATATTAACATCGGATGTTACTCTAGCTAGATTCACAGGTTTTTGAATAGCTTAATTTTTGTGGAATATATTATATTTCATGATGGAACATGACCATGACATGGCTTAGAGATGTGCTTGCTGAAAAAAACAAACATGGAGTCAGAAGGAAAAGTAGGGAATTGAAAATAACCCTCATTTACTTTTTCCAGAAACCTCTTCAATATGCATGAGAGCAATGTGAGGATAAAACCGTTGTTCTCCCATGTGTTTGCCAGAGTTAGTGGTGTGGCAACACCCGCACTTTTTAATACATGTATTTGTCTTGTTAAAATGTGGCAATAAAGAGGCCTCAGCTATATGAGAGCCTTGTTGACTTCTTTTAAACTTGTCTTTGCTTTTGCAGTTTCACAGAACAAAGCAAGTGGGATTTGGGGATTAAACCACCCAAAGAGAGCTTCCCTCACCCACTGTTTATGGTTTATGAGACTTAATGGAGAACGAGTTTCTAAATATTCTCACAAACTCACCGCATCAGACGACCAGGGTGTCATCCTATTTGCAAGCAATTTTCTTCTGTTATGCTGTATTGTCTGTAGCCGTAAAATGTGATGAATTGCCATGATGGAAGGCGACAAAACAATAAGAAATGCAATTAGAAATTTGTAATTGATGCTTTGAAATAGTTTGTTGTAACAGACGTAATTCAACTGAAGACCAAGATCATAAAAGGTTTTAGGCACTGAGTTTATTCTATAAATCTTAAGCTAAAGACATAACAAATCACAGTTTGATAATTGCAGCACACGTTTCAGTTCAGACTGGTGGCGCTTCATTAATCTTTCTTTATAACAGACCTTGGGAGGAAGGAGTGTGGCTGGGGTAATGAAGCAAACAGCAAACGGTTGCTGTTTGATGTTAACAATCAGATTCATTCTTCAATTAAACGCCTGCGATATATAGGATGTGTGCCAGCTGTTTGGGGAATCTGTGTGGAGAATGAAGAGAGGAATTAGCGGGATACCGGAGGATCCTGTCTCTCCCACCAGACACACGCATACACAAACACACATACAAAACTGTGTTCCGGCCTAAAATGGCCCATGTTGGCTCAGGTTCCCCTACTTCCTGCCCTACTCTTTAATCTGAGTATGGGCAAAAGATATCCTCATTCACCCGCCCTTCCTTCCCGTAAAATATGGAGAGTTGAGAATAAGAATGAGATGGAGAGAGGGAGAGTACAACACTGAATTCACTCAAACTTCATTGTAAAACATCAACATGTCCAAGAAGTTACTATATTTCAGGCCAGCTAAAGGTTGAAAAGAACAACATCGCCTTCCCACAAGAGAACAAAACATAATAACAGGATTCCAGCAGAAAGAGGCAGTGAGAGAGAGTGAGAGTGAGATAGATATTTTAAGAGAGGGAATGAGAGAGAGGAATGGATGTGTGTGCTTGTGGTGAGTGAATGTTCTCAGTGTTTCCAGGGGTTTGTGGGGAGGTTGTGGTCGTGGGGGTTTTGTGAGGGCGACAGCCTGACTGTAACGCTTCACATGCGACCCTTCCAACACTGATTCCTCCTGACCAGAAATTCAGCTCACCACTACTTGGCAAACGCTGGCAACAGAATGATTACCCTCACTCTCCTGCGTTCGCTGCCCCTTTCTGTCACTTTTTGTGCTTTTGTATACATTCCCTTGGTTAACCCTCACAACATAGACACTCTGGTGATGCAGTGGTCTAAGATTCTAGCCTACCATCCTGTGAGATCAGTGTTTGTGTCTTGGCATTGCTTATGTCCCGGACAGGCGCAGGGTGGAAAGATTAGAAGAGGCCATGGCTTATCTACGGCCACGACAATAGCAACCCTTCTGATGGATCACATTGTCAGCACATTGGATGCAGTGAGTTTGGTTCGTTCCATAGTGTGGACATTGTCTGGGTCTTTAAAATCTTCCAAAATATCTTGTCTTACTGCCAAATTATAATGTATTTTTTGATTTTCTTGATTTTTTTCCAAAGATTAGCCGTTACTTCGCAACTTGCTACACCTGATGCAGCCCATCACAAGCATTTAAATAGAATCAGGAGCAAAGTATGTAGCCTTGTGAGTCCCAAGGTAAACAAGTGCAATAACATAACTGTTGTTCACCAGGCCAACTGCTAAATTTACTATTATCTATTAAGACAATAGTTCAACACTTGGAAACAAAAGATGCTGCGTATGGAAGGCCCAAAACCTCTTTAAGCAGAGATGAACACCTGCTAAAATGTACAGTTCTTAAAAGACAGGTACAAAGCCTTCAATAACGGTCAGCAGAATTCAAGGAAAACACTACTATTGCATAAAAAGAACAATAACCAAAATGTAGTCTAATGCAGGTGTTGTGGCTGGAATTTGTGTTAAAAGGGTCTAAGAAAAATATCAAGGACAGAATGAAGTTTCTGGTAATACTGGAAAGTTTGATACATTCATTGTAAAAGAATCAATCAAAAAGGTCTTTAAAGAAATCAACACTAAATAAGATCAACAAATTCTACAAATTATTTTCACAGCTTAAACTTCACTTTACAAGACAATTCAAAAAGGGCCTTAAAAACTCACACTACATAAAATGCAACACATTTTAAGTATTATTTGCACAACCCTAGCCAGGACTAAGCAGATATCTGAATGAATGAATGAATGAATGAACTTAAAATGTAGGGTTTGTGATGCTAACCTCCAAATAGAAAATGCCCTGTATTTGATTACTTTCTATAAATTCATCTACATATTATAGAATTTATTTTTCATATCATTTACTATATATTTTTATTATCTCAGTTAAGACTTAAGTAAAGATATTTCAAAAGGAATATTAGGCAGAGTAAGCAATTTAACAAAAGCATTTGATTGTATTTCGTTGAACACGATCATCAGAAAAGTAAATGAAAAGTCAAAAAATGATGTTCAGTTATGCAAATGAGATGCAAACTCAGATATTGTGATCATGGGGGTGAACAGATGAATGTCAAATTGGATGTGAGTGCCCCAAATTGACTGTTCAGTAGGGTGTATGGTCACCCAAGACTGCCAAAAAACACTGACAGTGATGGGGCATGGACAGGATCAGATTGTCCTGCAGGTCTTGTGGAATCCTCTGCCACTCTTGCTCTAGGGCAACTTCCAGCTCAAAAAATTTTGTGGGAGGCATTGACTGGTTTGCCAGACGTCTTCCCAGTACATCCCAAACATGTTCAATGGGATTCAGGTCTTGAGAACATGAAGGCCAGTCCATGCATTCAATTCCTGCCTCCTAAAGCATGTTGTTGACGAGACGTGCACTGTGGGGCCTTGCATTCATAAAAAGAAAATTGTTTTCATCTGCTCCAGCATAGGGTTCCAATATATGGTGCAGCCAATGTTGAAGCCACCCCAAACCATAATTCCATCACCACTGAAGGAGTCCCTTTCTCACATGAAACATGGATTCTCCTGTGTTCCTTCGCCCACGCCAGATCAGGACACAATGATTGTAAGGCCGCAAACTGAAAGAGGACAGCTGACCATTCATCATGGGTCCAAAACGATGCATACTCAACTCACCTCCTACGGGTTCTACAGTATTCAGCAGATAACAAAATGCATACCATTGGTCATCGGGCATGCAGTCCACCACGATGGAGCTGATCATCTCTTGCCCTAATATTCTTTGTAATGTTCCAGTCTCTTGAAAGTGATTCCATGGTCTGGAATTCACACTTTCGGATATTCCAAGTGCTCTTGCCACTCTTGTCTGTGTTTGACCAGCTTCAAAACGTCCTATGGCTCTCCAAGCTTCACATTCAGACATATAAGAGCTGGAAAATTGCAGGATGGGCGCTTTCAAGATCAGGGAACATTCAGATATTCCAGCACTTTCAGCCTTTTATATAGTGCATTTTCACCAATTAAATGAAAGTTGTTTAAGCATCTCATTTGCATTATGGAACAACTTTCTTTAACTTGTCATTTGCTTTTCTGATGTTCTTGATAAAAAAAGATCAAATTTGCTTCATATTTGTTTTGAAATATTCTCTACATTTTTGTGAGGAGTGAACTAATACTATGTAGTTTCTCTCAAAACAGCCTTGGTTCATGGATGTTGAGCAAATTCCTTCAATATTCTGTTCTATGTTGAAAGAATTGTGTCATCCAATTTCTTCAGGCTTTCAGGTGCAACTTCATGCTACATATATTCTTGTTCTACTACATCATAAATGTCTTCTATTGGATTCAGATGTGGTGAATGGGAAGTCCACTGAAGCATACTGAATTCATTGTCATGTGTATGCATCCAGTTTAAGAGATGTTTGCATCGTGACATGGTGCATTATCTTAATAAAAATACTTGTCAGAAAATTGTGGCCATGAAGGAATGCAAATGCTCAGCAACAACACACCAATAAGCACAGGCTCATTAGGCATTTAATCAATGATTGATTGTTATTAATTAGTCAAAAATATGCCAGGAAAACTTCCCCACACCATTATACCACATCCACCAGCCGGGACTATTGGCACAATGCAGGTGGGGTTTATAGATTCATGTTGTTGGTGCCAAATTATGTCACTGCCATCTCTGTGGGCCTATGTTTTTCCAGTTTTCTACTGTCCAGTTTTTGAGATTGTGTGTATTTTAGCCATAGTCTGTCCAATCTCCCCTGATCTTTTCATCAATAAGTTATATCTGCAAAGCTGTCAATCACTATTTTTTTTAACTTGATTTCACTATTCTGAGTAAATTATAGAGACTTTTGTGTAAGAAAATCCTATGTAATAAGCAGATATGAAAAGTTGGACCTTTTTTGGCTTTCACAGTTTGTTTGAAAGCACTGGACCTCCATTGACCTACACAACTTCAGTAATTGATTGTAGATAAAGATAATTGATTGTCTATAAGATAAAGATCACAGGGCTGTAAAGACCAGAAAAGCAAGTAAAACTAACTGTCATGTTCCTGTTACCAAACCGTGACTATATGATCCTTGTGGCATGGTACACTGTCCTGCTGAAAGTGTCCATCTGCTATAGTATAAACAGGTACCATGAAGGAATTAGCTTGATTAGCCAAGTTGCTAAGTGCTTAACTAATTAGGTTTTACCTAGGGTGTGCCAAGAAAATATTCCACAGACCATTACTTATTAACTAACTGTTAGGGATATAGAGATAGGGACCTATCAGTAAGGGTTAGTTGATTCATGCTCATCCAAATTCTGACCCTCCCATCAGCATTGTGTATCAGAAATCCGGATGAATCTGACCAGGCAATTGCTTGACTATTCTTAACATCCACCTCTGACCCGTTTTGTTGACGAGTCATTTACTTTAACAGTATCCCGTTTTGCTGGATGTGTTTGCTCTATCACATCATTCTTTGTGTACTTTTAACATTGTTTTTACAAAAAAAATTTTTAAATACAGGCCCAACTAATCAGGCACCAATAACTGCCTTGTTTAAGTTCATTCTTTGACTTTGAGTCACATGGAAAACGATCAACAATACATTCTCACTTTATTTTTTCCCTGCATTTCACAGTCACGTGTCTAATTTCCATACAGGGAAGCCCAATTTGTGAAGGGACAGGCTTCTCCAATTAAGCAGCCACTCAGCCACACAGCCAGTATTATGAAGTGGCTGCAGCTGTTGACTCACACAATATACATTTAGTTAGGGTCTATTCTAGCATTAGACTCATTCATGTTAGCACGTCATTCAACTAAGGCATCATGACCAGCATTGGTTTTCTTCTCCTACTATAAAATTAAGTTTTTGGCTTAACTTTTATGCTGCTGAATCATAGTTCATCATTTGTGAACATGGGGTAAGTTTATTAAAAAAATTCATTAATATCCATAGATCATTTTATTGCTAACATGAGTTTATGTACATATATCAAAAGTGTATTAAACAGTATGATTTTGCATGTATTGAAATTTGTTTCAAATGTTGCTTCCCTGATTTATTACTCACATATTCACTGCACTCATGAATTCAGACACACATTCATGCGCTCATATGTCTCTCTCCCATTTTTGCCATAGGAAGTTAATGGATAAAAACCACATGGAAACATCTCTTCTGTAAGTGTCAGAACTGTCAGATGGAGACAGTACACAGAGATGAAGGGAAGTAAAGGAGGGCATGTGTGGTGTGAGGAGGCCCAGAAAAAGGTCTCTCTCTCTCTCTCTCTTTGTAATATCATGCTGAGGAAAAGATAACTGGCTTGTTGAACCTCCTCTGGTCTGGAAGAGCTGAAGAATGGGAAGGAAAGAGAGGGAGAGAAAAACAGGGTGTACTATTCCGGAAGACTTGTGTCAGCAACATATGTGAAGTATATGAGATTTCCTTCATCTTTTGTGAATGAGGCAATTCTTCAAGAACCATTTTGTATTACTTATAATCACTCTGTGTATTTGGGTCTGTATTTGTGTGAGATCGACTTCATCTTCTTGAAAACCTCAGTAAAACCTTTTAACTAAACAGTGACTGCAGCTTTCCGGCCAGTGGTGCCAATTGCAAAATAGCTGTTGAAACACACATTCAAAGGCGCATGTGTTAAAGTCTCAGCACTGCGTTTCACCTAATTAAAGGTGACCTGCTTAGCAAACTGGATCTAAAATGCCCGTGAGACTTTACCCATTAAGGAAAAATAGAGGAGAAAATTTAGGGGTAGGATATCCAAACACCACCACCATTGACGTAGGCTGAGGAAAATTGCATGCAATTGGATGGTTTATACAGGATCCATTTACAAACAATTGTAGAGGCCATAGGCCACAGGATCTGAAATATCTAATGAAACTCTGATGTCAGAAAATAAATGATTACCCATCACACCACACTTGTTTTATAAACTGTGGTTTGTCTGAGATCGTTTGCAGGGTCAAAAAGCCTTGTGAGCAGTGGCCCTAAAGCTGATTTATGCCAAGCATTTCCTTTGTCTTGGCAGCTAAGTTTCCACACTAAGTGTCTTTGAGTAGCCACAGAGTAAACTGTTGCTGCTACTCTTGCTTTTTTCATGTTTTTTTTTTTTTTGTCTGAAAGGTTGCTTCACTCCACGCCTTTTGCCTGCTCATAATGTCATACTGGCTAATAAATAGTACAATCTTTACTCAGTAGAAGAATTAGAGTTTCTAGAATAGGTAGAATCCAGGTAAAGCCTTAAATCTTTTTCCAAAATGAATTTGACTTATCAGTCTTAGTAATATTTTTATGAAAAATCCCACTGCAAGTTTCAATCTATTATGACCTGATCATTTTACTGTGGTGTACTTGGAGACATGACAGGCTGGTTGCAGTTCCTCAATTGGAGCATCATTTATTACTTCCCTCCGGAGTGCTCAGGCCAAGCCAGCCGCTAATGAAAACCTTCCCTTTCCACTTAACAGCTCATAGATAAAGAGAGGAACTCTAGAAGGATGAGGACCAAGCCAAACATCCCATTTGAGGCTCTTGGACTAGTAGCCTGCCTAGTAGTGGTGGAGATAATTTTCTGTTTGTTCTAAGCATGGTGCCAAGTGGCAAATAACAGTTGGTTTCACCATGACATTTGGTCTTTCCTTTATATAATTTGATATAAACACTTGGCAACTTCAGGACAACACACTTGTACGATACTGAAAACTCTGTATCCACTTACTGCAGCCACTGAATGCAGCCTTGTCCATTGGCATCCTGTAGGTCAAAGCATTAAACTGAATTAAATTTATTATCAGTTTTAATTGTTTTGCTATGCAGATGATCAGAAATAATAATCTCTAAGATAATCTCTGTTCATTCACATCTATCTAGCCAATATTATAGCAAAGCATAAAACTCAAGCAACGCAAGCCCTAAGGGTAAATGGGCCAGTCCAGAGGATGGAGACTCAGGGGTGGCCGATAGCCAGACTGAGTGATAATGAGGAAGCTGTTTGCTTTTACAGCACCTCCCCAGAGCACCGGGTATGGGGACAGCCAAGCTGCTGGCTGCCGTTGCCGACAGGGCGGCCGGGGAGTGATTAAGTTTTTAGGGAGCAGGCTAGCAGATATAGGGGTTAGAGGCTAAAGAGAGGGGATTTATTAGAGCTGTAAATTACAGTGAAATGGCTTCCCCTTCCTCTCTCCCTTGTTTCTTTTCCTTGTTTCCTCCTCTCGCATGTTTCAACAAAGGCAGCCCTCATGCTCATACCTTCAGTTTGGGATACAAGAGCAGAGTCCCCCAGACTCAAATATATATTTGTGTCTGCTAACTTCACAATTTAAATGGCTCCATAAGCAAGACAGGCTTAGGAAAAGTGAGAGACATTTACACAGTTTATGACCTTTTTCTATGTCATCAACGCTTTAGTGGAGTAGCCAGACCTCATGGTGGGCAAACGCATTTAGTTTCTACCTAACATTCAAACCTGTGGTGTTATGCAGTGTGAACATACGAGACATGTATGACTATTCATCATTTTAATAAAGTTAATCATTGCCTTCATTCACTGGGAGAAATGACAGAGCGACGCTGTATTTGCTACATCCTGACATTTATTTCCCCAAATAAATCAGAGTATTATGACATGGACTCGGCTGCTTCATTAAATGATGAATACACACACTGTTTTTGCCATGAAGAAAGAAAACACTGTTATGTGTGCACCCTCCTCTGAGTGTAACAGCACCCCTATACATTTTGTAAAGACAATTTTGGCTACATTTGTTGAGTCTCAGGTTAAATCCCTGCAGAGTAAAACCCACTAAAACAAGATGTCTCTTCAGGGTTATTTTTACCATTATACAAACTTCAGGGGCACCAATTTGATGTTGATGGTGTGGGATTAAAGAATGCATACATTGGTTTCATGGGCAGATCACACAGCAAGTTCAAGGTGAACTTCAGTGAACTGAGTGAGAAGTCGTGCTACCACATAGCACACCATCAGAGAACCCCTAAAACCGCTTTGGTTACAACTGTGTCAAAATAGTATGACAACATGTGTATCTGTAGTATAATGTAATTAAAGAACCGTTTCTCCTGAGTAGCTGTAACTATATAAAGTATAAACACACACTCTGGCAAAAAAAATGAGCCAAACCAAAAGTGCTAAATATTAAGCTTGTATTGGTTTCAAATACTGTAACTGACTGATAAATTAACAAGAATTAAACAAATATATAAAGTAATTTGATTTCATTAATTGTTTAAGTCTTGTCGTTTAACTTGGACAGCTTTTAACAGAAAGAAGACTCAAAATTGGTTTACTCAATGTTAATGGCTTCAACAAAATGATAAATGGTTGAAAAATGTTTCCTGGTTAGTTAATATATAAGGATAATATTAGTAAATATACTGTTCACAGAAATTAGGGGATACTTCAAAATGAAATCTGCCATAACTAAATATCCCCTAATATTTGTGAGCAATATATTATATATTGAATCCAAACCTGGTCTCTGGCCAGGCCAAAACACCTACTTTCCATATTCTGCCAGAATCTTCATGCTATCATTAATGTTTTTTTTAAACCCATCTCATTTGACAACCTAAGGTTTATTGGTCTTCCTGAGATCTGTGAACAGTTGACAACTTTATTTATGTTGGTAAGAACTATATATATCAGCAGTTGGTCGATTTTTCTGCCAAACTTTGCCTATTGTTTCTGAACTGGTTTCTTCTTTGTGTAATATGGATTGTTCCTTAGGGGTTTTGTAAATTTCAGAAAAGCTGCAATTGGAGTGGTGAAGAAGGACTAATACTTTAAGAAACAAAATATATAATATATTTTGGAAGATTTTCAACACCCAGATATGTGTTAGTTTTGGGTGCAACCCAACCAAGGTCTGTGTCCTTTCTGTGTTTGTGTGAATTTACTCTGGTTTCCTCCCACAGTCCAAAAACATGTATGTTAGGTTAACTGGTGTCTCTAAAGTCTCTCTAGTCGGTGAGTGTGTGAATGTATGTGCTCTACAATGGATTGGCACCCTGTCAAGGGTTCTTCCGGTCTAGGATTGTGCCACCAGCTAGGCCCTGGCTTTCCATGGCAGTGTTGATGGTACCTGGAATTAAACTTTCATGCTATTTCAATACTAAACTAAGACAATTTTATTTTATGTAGTTTAAAAAACAGCTTTTCATCACCAGACCTATAAAAAGGATGGAACACTGACAGACATGACCAAATATATAGTATGAATATACCCTTGGTTGTTCTTGACTGTTTTTCTGGTGGAAGGGGCTTAATAAAATTGACTCGATGGAATAGTAATATTAACTTTTTTTTATTAGAACCAGCTGTTAAATTATATATGCTCAAAACAAATGAATATGCTTTATTTGTATTGGGTTTGGCACACTGTGTAATGACAGGAGGTGAGAAATCATTGCTGCAAAGTCCGGATTGAGTCTGTCAGGCTATGCAGTAGGACATGAGTCTTGTCCAAGGATTCTGAAATCCACAAATGTAGTTTAAAATGTACTTTCCAAATCAAAAGATAACTATCACCACAAGTCTTACCAGCAAGTGGAAAGGATATCTATCTCAATTGTGCTGGAATATTTTTCCAAATTCAGAAGCAACTCGCTTACCACAAGTTTGTAATCCGCTGAATACACAGATTGCTGATAAAGTAAATTTAAAGAGCAGCTTACTTTTCCTTTAATTATTACAAAAAATACATATTTTTATTGTTGCTATAGCAACTTTTTGTTGTACATAGCTTTCCTGGATGTTGAAGCATTTACCCAGTCTCCACAAACAATTGTTATATTGTCTTTAGGCTTTTAGAATAGTATATGCACAGAAAGACGCACACAGTTGCAAACCATGAATACTAAGTGTCTTTGGTGTTTCAAATCATCCTAATTACACCTGATTATGTGTACACATGCTATCCTGTTATTGATTTATGACTGCAGCTTGGCATGTCAAATTAGTTGTGATTGAGCTGAGAAAGATAGTTTATGCTGCTGAACATGAAATATAATGTTATTTTAGTCCCAATGTACTTTTCTAATTGGGTAAAGTCTTAATGTTAAAACTAACTGCATATTGTCCAGAGACACAATCCTGAACAGATTCAAGAGCAATCTAAAGTGTTAGTAGGATTTAATATGTAAAACACGGTAGGCTGATACTCTCCAGTTTTATCAAGGAAGTATCAATAGACACCATTTTTTATGTAGGCCACCTGAGACACTATCAGCCTGTTACTCTTACTTCCCCTCTTCTGCTGTTTTAATTGACTTGCTGGGATGAATGTGATACAGCATGAGACAACCTGGCTCCTAATCCCAGTCAGTGGCTTCAGGGAACCATATCAGGGGAGATAAACACGGCCAGAAAAATGGAAGGAGATGTTTTAAAGACAATATGAGAGTGTCATGGCTCAGTTTTTTATTGCTGATTACCTATGAGCCAGACTAGTAATTGTCCACATCATTTATTATACTATTTTAAAATGGGGATTAAAGTTAAATTGTTCTTTTAGGTAAAAAATTGTGAATATGCTTCACAGACCTACATCAACTCAGCTCACCATAATAACAATAGTAATACTGATATACTAAAACTAATACAATACTAAAACGAATAATACAATAATAATAATAACAATAATTATAAAAAAGGATGTTATTGCAAACTATGTTACTATTACTAGAATTATTGTTGTTGGTATTATTCTTCTATCCATCAATCCACTATCTTTCGCTTAATCACGAGCAAGTCATGAGCCAGCCGGTGCCAACCTGGCAACTCTGGGCACAAGGGCAGGAACAACCCTAGACGGGGTGCCAATCCAGGGTAGGGTACAAACAAACAGTCACGCACACAGTCCTTGAATTTCCCCTCGGGGATCAATAAAGTATCTATCTATCTATCAGTCATAAACTAAGGGCCACTTTTAAAAAAACACCAATTAACCTAACACGCATGTCTTTAAACTGTGGCAGGAAACCGGAGTACACGGAGTAAACTCATGCAGACATGGGGAGGACATGCAGACCCCACACAGAAAGGACCATGGTGACCATTATACAGGCACGAGTGGACATGTCTAAGGGGGTGAAAGCTGGACAGGTGAATCATTTCCTGACTATGCAACAGCAAACACTACCCTACCCTGCACTGCAATGGACATGCTTACCTGCATCCTGTGAGTTCTGGAATAGGATACCTTGATAAGTCAAGCAATGTCTATTAATATAGTTATAGTTAATACACCTGAAAATCCCCGAATAATTAAGAAGAGTAAAACAGAGTGATAGACACTAAACCTGTCTCTAAGAGAACATAAGTGTATTTTGGTCCCTAAGGGTAAAGATGGTTAGATAAAATTCTCCACAGATCACAATTTGAGATATGTACAAGATTGTCGCATATTGGGGTCACTAAGTCTCCAAATCCTAAACGTCTAAAGGAAGCCTCTTATTTTATCTAACCACAAACCTAAACATTTGGACTTTGCTAAACACTACTCTGACTTGTCCAACTTGGTTACGGTTGAATAAGCTTAATCTGGCCTGTAAGTTTTACTTACAGTATCAGTATTCAGTATATTTACTATATACACTAACGTGTATTACAGTCTTGTTCTAATTAAATTTGCTCTATAAATTATTTTTTTTGACATATAAAGTTACACAACTATTCCGTTTGTGAAAGCTTTATAACTATAACCTTTTTATGCTTGACTTTGGGGACAACCTATACAGCAAACCAACTATACGATTTACATACAGACTGCAAGAATTCATCATGAGCAACAAAAAAATTTGAAAAAAACCTGTACCAGATTTCACAACGAGACATTGTCACTGCAGAATTGTAGGCCTTAACCTTTTGTAGAGATATCTCTATGAAGGACTGGAGGGGGGCAATTGATTACAAGTTTGGAGTGCTTAATGTAATGGGGGCAAGCCTGGGGAGAGTGGAGGTCAGCGAGAAGCAGGCCAGATGAGCGGGAAGGCAAGGCTTATCACTTGCCTTCCCTAGCAGATAAGCCATGGTATGTCCTCCCACCTACCTCCCTGTAGCTGACCCTCAGGGGAAGATAAGGCACAGCTTTGATGCACAACAGGGGTGGAGGACATTGGTGCAGAGAAAGGGAGACATAGGAACAAGAAAGAACGGGGAAATTTAGATTGTTAATTAGGCATTCAGATTGAAAGTGGTCGATCAATCAAAGTTCTATGACATAACGTGTGGACTAAAGTGTACGCGAGTTCACATGCACGTTCCACTGTTTTGCTATATCAATGAACATTTAGCAATGGATCTGCATATCACAGTGCATTTTGACCCAGACTAATGATAGATTAATAGTAAACAAATGTCCTCTGCCGTTCAATAATCCCTTGTCTCAAGAGAGGAATGAAATATTAGTGTAACCGCCTGGAAAGGGGGGGGTAGTGGGTCGATTTTTTTACAACAGTGCCAGCAACAGGCAGCCTGTCTGTCTCCATCTCGCCCGCTTAATTGGAAACACAACTGTAGATATGGGCTGCTGTCGAGCAAAGATGCAGTCAAAGCCTCCGTGGTGATTCAAACCACACTGTGGGAGTGTGCAGTGGAAATCTCAGGGCTGAAAGGCAGCCTTCATATCCCAAACGGAGTGACATGTAGGCCTGACGTGTGACCTGGCCTGCACCAGTGGGGATAGGTCACTCTGTTTTTCCAACAGTGTCATCTCTATGGCAAAGGAGAACACAACCAGGCTTGTAGGGATACAATTCTAGCCATGGGATAGCATGTTAGATAAACAAGTAGAGGGGAGGACAGAGAACCAATTTAATTAAACGTGTGTCTTAACAAAGAGCACTTTCTTTTCCTACCCTTGCTCTAGCTCCTTAGTCTAACACCTTCAACAAGAAAATAAATGATCTTTATATTATTAACCAATAACTGAATTTTCGAAAGGCATGATGACCTGAAATAATGAATTGTGCACTGTCACAAATAAAGCTTATATCAATCAAACATTAAAGCTGAATATTTTCAAGGACACGCCCCACATCTTTTGATTCCAAATACCACTGGAATTTATTTATCACAATTTAACTAATGCAAAAAACTGCAATTTCTTATTGACCAAAACAAAATAAAGTAACAAATCACCTTTATGGTATAATCATTACAAGTGACATGCATGCTGTATGTTAAGCAAGCCTTAGTCCCCCATGCAATAGCTCCCAATTTGGGAACCACTGCATTACAGAGTCACATTAAATGAACAAATTAAATGAACTAATGAACTGAAATGGTGTCAGCCTTCTCAGTTTATAAAGGATTGCTGCGGCTCCAATATGTTTAGACATGACAAGTAGTGTAGATCAAAACAGGTCACTCACCTTCTTCAATGGCCATTGGCAAGATAAATAAGTAGCCGAGGCAACACAAGAGCCAGACACAGGTTCTCGACTGTCTCGTAAAGTAAAGTAAAAACCTTCTATAGTCAAGTGATTAACATGGGAACTCCTCTGCTTGTCTGCACGTTGCTTATGACATGCTGTTTTTTGACTTGTATTGTTCTCCTCTGGGACTAGACCTCGCTTGTAAAATTTTATGACGTCCATGGCGCAAAAGGAGCAGGAAAGACGAACAGTCACAAATAAAGCAGAGCAGACAGACATGCTAAACCTGCCAAGAATATAGTATTGGTGACGCCAAGGCTTCCAAAGGAGGTTTTATGATGTGGCAGCAACGGGCGTCAACATAATGAATTGTTAGTTGGCAACTACTAATTCCTAATTGTTCATGACAAACTGGATGCCTGTAAATAATGTTCTGGGGCATATTTCTAACAAAGTCAAATTGGAAAAAATAATATAAATGTTGTTCTGATGAATAAAATAGTTTTGTGAATATAAAAAAGGGTTTGTGGGATAAATTCTTAGAGGCCCTCCAGTCTGATGTCGTCGTTACTCTAGTCACAGAGATAAGCTTAAGAGGCAGAACACATGTTAATACGAGCCTCTTATCGTTTCCTCCACCGCTGACTGCATGTGTGTTTGGCCTTCTTACCGCACTGCTCCGTGGTTTCCGCTTGGTCGTCACTTGCACCCCCCGGTCACCCCTTCACCCCTGGCTCTGCCCCCTGGCAGGAAAAATAAACTTGACCCCTTAGATAGCAGGAGGTTCCTGGGGAGAGTTGACCTCCTATTCTGTCTGCCCTGAACCCAGAGCCTTTGTCCACACTTTGGGGTGGCTCCCAGTTGGCCGTGGTTATTTACCCAGGTGGGGAGTTTGCAGCTCTGCTGGGAATTGGGTGAGTAGACCATTATCTCATATCCACTCCACTCTAGTGCGACCATTCAGATGCTCTAAAGTGACCTGTGTCATAATATACAAAAGAGATTGAGTTCTGATTTCTGTTTGTCTCACACATACCTATTAGTATTGAATTGATAATATGCCATTATTTGGTGAAGGTCTTTTTACATGTAGCATAAAATAATAGCTTAGTGCTGTTTGGTCAGAAGGTGTTGATTATTTTCCCAACAGAACAAGACTGGAGAAAGAGCATCATGCATCAGCTGTTTATATCCACAATATCAAGTGAAAACATAAAAGTAACTTGTATCACTAACATTAAACTAATGAAGTGTATTTGTTGGCAAGTTGTGATGGTGAAATAAGTGACTGCTGTGTATTGTTAATGGAAAATATCTTACTTCACAATGCACAGTAACATCCACTCTGCTTCATCTGAGACAAATCACACCATCCTGCCATTGATTATTTTCTGTTAACTGCATGTCTCTATGTAATTTATGTTACGTTTCTATATACTGGGCTCTTTTGTTGTAATGCCTAGGTCAGAATAGTTAATTGTGGGTTCATTCTAATTTGATCTTAAGCTAGATCACTATATACTATGTTAAATCTAATAGTAGTGCTGAGTATGGAGACTTATGAACACTACTTCTTGTATATTTAATAGCTTAAGGCTTACTTACACTATGTCTGCTTGCCTTGTATCATGCCCAGGTATGATTCTATGGAGTTGTTTTGGGTCCTGACACACAGCTCTCTCATATACCTTATAATGGCACGCTCACAAAAATTGTTATTATCCCATAATAAAAAATATCCCCTAATTTTGTGATCAGTGTAGATAGGTGCCTCATAAGAAGCCTGTTATAGCTTAGGAGTTACTATACTGGCCTACGGACCAGAAGGTCCAGGGTTCAAATCCCACCACTGCCAAGCTGCCACTGTTGAGTCCTTGAGCAAGGAACTTAACCCACAATTGCTTTACTGCATAACTTGTAAGACACTCTGGATAACTCACTTTCCATGAAATAATGGAGGCAGCTGACGTTGTGTTTCATGCTCGGTATGGTTATACACTTTATGTATACGACTACTGAGTGATCACACTAGTCAGTGGTCATATGTGCTTGGGCGGATCACCTAGTGAGAGTACATCCTAAAACCAACTCTTATAGATGTAGGTGTTCAAGAGTTAGATTAATGGCTATAGACTCAAAACGTCTCAGGATATTGAGAGAGCAGGTTAAAACAGAATATTTGAAACAAAAGATGACTTAGCAAGAATGCAAAGGCTAGCAGGGGAGTGTGAGATATAGGGGGATGACACAGCGAGAGGTTATAGGTTTAAGGTGGACTTAGAAACCTCATCAATTCCATATGTGTGAGTATGTGTGTCAGTAGTCATTGGCCTGGGAACATTAGCTCTTTCCACTCTGCTGAGCATCTCTGACTTGGGTGGAGGTTATCATAGCACTAAAACTCTCTAGACTGTGACAAAGAACCTAGAAACCTGTACTCCTCCTATTAGTTCATTAACTCATTACAAGCAAGCCTGTCCACCCACAAGATGCCAAAGCACCTGATTAATACTAACAGTTAATCATATTAGGCAGTATGTGGTATTTAAATTACCAAACCTCATATGAGATGAAGATTCTACGAGATACAGGAATATTTTGCATACAACGTTTATCAGATTTACCACTCATAAACTCAATTTACTGAATAAAGCCTTCTGACTGTATGAAAAAGTTCAGACTTTGAGGATTGTAAAATTATTTTTTAAAACAATTTGATCTTGATAAAAATTGAATGTTTTTTTTGATACATTAGTTCCAATAGTTGGGATACCAGGAATACTTACATAAATGCAGAGCAGTATATGTCTAAAATCAAGGTTGAGTCATTAACTATAATTTACAGTAGAGGAGGACGCACATAAACCAACGAAAAATGTACTCAATGATGACTAAATGTGATTACACCCTCACATGTACATGACAGATGCTTGCATTGCTCTCCCTTTGGACATCGTGATACTGAACTTGTTTGCTGTTATGAGCATAGTGTGTAAGTGAGTGTGTGTGTGTGTGTGTGTGTTTATTTCTCAGGTTGTGTTATTGTAATCTAACAGAGGGAAGTTGTGCAGCTCTGTCTTCAGTTCTCAGTTCAAACTTCTCCAGTCTGAAACATCTGGATCTGAGTTATAATAATCTGCAGGATTCAGGAGTGATGCTGCTCTCTGCTGGACTGG
>JAUZSU010002938.1:0-11492 GCA_034780255.1 Parotocinclus maculicauda
GTCTCAAAAGACAAACACACAAAAAAACAAAAAAAAGATGGTTTGTGCATGATATTGATTTCTTCTTTTTTTCTTATTTTTCATCTTTTTTCCTCACCTTTTTGTGTCAAGGTTTGAGACTGCAAGAGGAGGATTCTGTGCAATGGCTTCCTGATCTAGCATGCAGATCAGGCATGTGTCTTACCCGACATTTGTCTTCAGGTGCAGCATTTGAACGGATACAGAAGACGTGCTAGGAAACGTTAAACTGACATATCATGCTAAAACACATAACAAAATGTAAAAGTTCCTACCCATAGGAATATATATTTTTTTGCTTTTTTTACTCAGCAAGAACATGATCAGAAGTGGTGATGGTTGCCCTTAACAAAGCCATCACGGTTTTTGTCAAGTTCAGGACAAACCGCAACCATGAACTGAAGAATTACCTTCAGTAAGGAATGTGGTCAAAGTGTCCTTTGGTGTGTAGAGAAAAATTACGGCACCGTTCAGCTTTTCTACTCCTGTCATGTTCTACTCCCATGTTTCTTGTCGTGTGGCGTTTGGCTTGATTATCACTTATCATTATTATGTTTCATTTTTAGCTGCGACTCCATCTTCTTTTGTGTTTTCCTACCTGTATGTCACTCAGGCTATGCAACAAAGACAATATGTAGGTCTTTTGCATAGTGATTGGGTAACATTAACTGTGTGTAGATCAGCAGAGGGCATAGAGGTGTACGTGTGCGACTACGTGTAATTGAAGGGGTGCTAGCAAGAGAATATTATGGTCTTTTCGTTTTGGCATATGCAGTAATCTGACCCCCCACCCCCCAGTCCTCTCATCTGCTTATCTCCATAGCAACTACCAGCACAGGAAGAATATTATGGTCTGTACTTTTCTTTTGACTCAGAAATTATATTATGGGATGTTTGGTGCTAGTGGAGCATGGGGGAGGGGCGCATCTAAGCAACTACTTCCATACACTTTATAGCCTATGTGCGTGTGTGTGTGTGTGTGTGTGTATGTGTGTACTTACGTGCACGTGTGTGGCTGAACTTTCAAATGTACATGTGCCTCATTTCCGTTGCTCTTTGTGCCTGTGCTCGGCCTCTTTTGGGAAAGAGCCAGAAAAAAAAACGTACAAATGGAGAAAGAGAATGAAGGCACAAAGGTAACAAAGACAGGGCGAGAGGGAAGCCAAAGATAGAACACAGTAATAATCTGAAAATGAGATTGCTGAGTCAGGGAAAATAGTGAGGAAGAAGAGAAAAGATACAAACGATAACAAAGAAAGCTCTAGAACAATAAAATGTGGCCACGTTTTAAGGTTCTGCTTATGGACTAAAGCAAAAACAACATGGATCAAATAAGATTTGGCTCTTTAAAACTGCTACCACAAGGTGTGTGGCTGTAAGAGGCCACTTCAGATACAAACTGGTACATTCAAATATTTTATTGTTGTACATGGCCTGAATTTTAGTAACAATCACAGTAATATGTGCTTGCTTGGATTTGACACCAAAGGAAAGCTTGTATACATAGCCATATAGAATGAATGGACAGCATAAGCTCCAACAGAATGTATTACTTTTTAATAATTCAATACCATTATTTTCCTTCTGTCCTATCATGTTCACTGCGACTCGGCAGAGGGCTGCCAAAACATTGTGTTCAAAGCAACGAAACAATACAACAGCAATTACCAGAACAATAACGCTTTTATAAGAAACAGTATGCGCAACTTATCTTGAGTGCCAGTGGATGTTCCTGCTGCCAATCTACAGAGTGATACTTTTTGATACATTTGTAAACTGCTGTCGCACAGTAATGAACAAAACCATATTAGAAATGTCTGAAATCAATTATTGCCCTTATTTGTTCTGTTCCAGGTAGGCTACACTTACAGGTCCTTCACAAGGTACCACAGCCAAATCGTTAAAAAACTAATAATCAGGTTAAACTATTACTGCATTAACTCGGACAGCTTTAACAGAAATTCACATTCACAGTGATAACTACAGAAGCGCATCCCTGTAATATCTCCTGTTCAAACCCCACAACTGCCAAACCAAGACTGTTGTAAAACTCTGTAAGTTGGAAGTCTCTGTGCATAAGAATATTTGCTAAATGACTAGATGCATTATTTTGTGAAATACCGGATCAATATATATAGAGCAGTGAACAACTCCCAAATGGTGCCCTTTAATATTAAACATTTGTTTATCAGTCTGCTTGGTGAGCAGGATGAGTTCATTGTTATTTTATAAATCCAACATCAAAATAACTTTGTTTACTGTTAAAATGGTGAGTGAGATTCTTGAGACTGTGTTCCTAATATTGAAACTGCGAACTCACAAATATACCATATGTGACATCAACCATGGGCACCAGGTTAGTTGTCTGCTGCAGTTAGTGTGCTGCTGGGTCTAGTGGTTAAGGTACTGGACTATGGACGAGGAGGTCCAGGGTTCAAATCCCACTATGCCACAGTTGGGTCCCTGAGCAAGGCCTTAACCTACAAGTGCTTGGATTGTAAGACTGTATTAGTTGTAAGTCGCTCTGGATAAGGGCGTCTGCTAAATGCTGTAAATGTAAATGCTATACTGAATATGACCTGATGAAAGTGATTTTTTTTTTATATAAGACATGTTTCACATATTTCAAGGATTATGAAGTTCTGTTAGGTGCTGACCTTTTTCTAAGATGCTGGTATATAGTGCCTCTCTTGTAGAGATGAGTAAATAGTGTACCACAGTAGGATAATGTATTCATTCGTTCATTAACTTTCGTATCTGCTTAAACCTAGACAAGGCTTCACACACTAGGGCCACTTTTAGCATACTTTTGGACTGGACGGCACAGTGACTCTGTAGGAAGGTTTTGGGTTCAATCCCAGGTCGAGCAGTCTGGGTCCTTTCTGTGCACGCATGGGTTTTCTCCATGTACTCCGGTTTCCTCCCACAATCTAACGACATGTTTTAAATAATGATATCCTTTATATATGCCATCAAAGATTACATTTGTTATAGTGATACATGCATGTTTTGTATCACGTTTTTGGGATAAATTACACATTATTTACATTTATGGCATGGCCATACATGTGGACAATCTAAGCGTCAGTGAAATTCATGTATTACTTCTTTATAATTTAATAAATACTTTCATCATGTCTTAACTTGTTTGCTGCATCACAACATTTCATGGCAACTTCTCTTTCGGGGGTTGCGTTCAGAAGCACAACGGTGATTATCGGAAAATGCCTTTTTAATGCAAAATTTTCAATTCAGTAGCAAGTATTTTTATAAGAAACATATGCAAGCTGATATCTTGTGGGCCATGACTGTTTATTACTTAACAGTATAGCAGGAAATGTATAAATAGACCTCTCTCGAGTTTTTTTTTTGCATTGTATAGTTCAAACTTCCTTCTCATACTTGATTAAACAGAATGGGTTCAGTAAGTAGTGGATGCTCAGGCTACCAAGATTGCCTCTTCATTCTGTCCTCTGGACAACACCACATTCTTCCAACTAGACATAGTCCTCTGAGTGGTTGAAGTCCAAACCTGAAACAGACCAGTGCTTATGGTGCTACCAGTAGTTATACGGTGCTAATTAGTAGATCTCTGGAAACCCTTAGAGATGCACTTAAATCAGATCAAGAGTGGACGATTTCAGATATATTACAATATGTATGAAATTCTCTGTATGAAATAATGACCAGTGCTGGGCAAGTTACTCACAAAAAGTAATCTATAACAAATGATTTATTACTTAGTTTAATATGTAATGGTGATTACTTTGTAACTTTTGTTACTTTTTAAATATCACACTAATCTGTAACAACTACAAACTATAAGGATAACTAGCGAGAACCGGTAGGTAGGTGCAACGTGTGTGCTTTCTGAGTGGAGTCTGCATGTCCTCCTTCTGCCTGCGTGGGTTTACTCTGGATACTACGTCTAGGGTTGTGCCCTGTGTCACAGTGCTGGCTTTCCTGTGACCCTGTCCTGGATTACATGGATAAGAAGGAATGAATGAAAGAATGAATGTTTGTGTGGAGCCTTTCTGGGTTTTCCAGACACAGACGTACAATTCTGGTCAGCAGATGTCGCTTAAGCTTGAGGATCTGTTTATTTCAGAACTCTGATTTATGAATTAAAGCAATTGGTTCAAATTATTTGATGTTTGAGAAAGTCTAATTTCCAATGTGAAGGGGGATACATGAAAATTATGTAGACAGGAACTAAACAGCAAATATATTTTGTTAAAAATGCTTTGAAATAATTTTCAATTCTTTTCAAAGGTGTCTGAAGTGTTAAGGTCAAGGGCTCTGTGCAGGTCAGCCAAGTTCTCCATCAAAGTTGGCAAACTATTTCTTTATGGACTTTGTTTTCAGAGTTGAAAGTTGATGAACTGACTTGTTGAGAAGGGGGAAACCTATGACGGTGTCACTTTGAGAGTCACTGAAGCGTTTAGTGCAAACCATGCTAACGCTCACTGTTTGTCTATAGCAATTCCATGTGTGTATGCTCCATGTTATTAACTTTTTAGCATTGTGTGGCTGAAACAACACCAGAAGGGGGGGCAGACATACTTCTGACAACACAGTGTATTTTACATTGTTCAGACATAAACATGTCTATAAACAGCTTGCCGTTGGATTTGTGGCACAAGTCGCTTTCTGAAATTTAGTCAGAAGTTTTGATGCTGTCAGAACTTTATCACTGTTAGTCTGTGGTCAGGGCTGTCTGAGCACTCTTCTACGATTGTATTTTTTTTTCTTACTGACAAGACTACAGTACTAGGCTGAACGTCGTACGGTGAAACCCAGGCCAAAGGAACAGTCCACAAGTTTGCATGCTTCAGACGCTTTGTTCCGGGTCAGATGGTCAGACAGCTGATCAGCAGTCCAGCAGAGTCAATATGGACTTAAAGGAAGCAGTCATGTGGCATCGGGTTCTCCCTGCTGTTCGCTCTCTTTTTAGGAGTTATGCTTATTGTGGGATGTCAGTAAATGTGCTCATTATTATTATGGGATGTTGACAGGGTGGGAGGGGTGAATGTCCCCATGGTAACGGTTGCTAAGGGCTATGCTGGAATGGGGAAGAGAGTAGAGTGTGTGTGTGGGGGGGTGGATTATTATGGTCTGTATGTTGCAAGGTAACTATGCAGAGTGGGGGGAGGGGTGAGTGTGTGTGTATATATATATGTGTGTGAGGGGGGGGGGTGTTATTATGGGATGTCTGCCCCCTGATCTCTTTGTGTGTATGCAAGGGGTGTTAGTGGGAGAGGGAGAGACGGTGTCGTCGCACGGATCCCACAGCGCACCAAATCCGCTTTTGCTTTATTAAGAAAAAGAAAACAAAAACAAAAAACCTTTCAGTCTGCATTGAACTGGTGAGCGTGGAAACACGGTGCTGCTTCACATCTTCACTGTTTTGTGGATATTCAAGTTGTGTGAGTACTCACTGTTTTTTTGTTTGTTTTTTAAACCCCGTTTCTGGATGGGAAATAATACAGTCTATACCAGGCAGTAAATCGATCGAATAGAAAACAAAAGCCAAGTTCTTGGAACTAAACAGCGTGATTCCATCGCGCCAACCAATTTAGCCGGTACAGCTAGCTTACACAGACACACACAGACAGAGAGAGAGAGGCGCTGTGTTAGCGGTGTAGCGTGCTAGCGTTAGTTGGTGGAAAGACCCAAGTTTGTTGCCTCGTTAGTTCTCGTGTTTGCCCGGTTTAAATGTAACTATCGGTAGTGTTACCCATGTGCTCAGATCTTCACTTTGAGCGTTATGCTTAAATAGGGCACGTTTGCTCCAGTAAATGATGTGACGGACACATACCGGCTCTCAATACTAACTTCCGTTTTTCCCTTAATGTGCTTTTGATTTGCACCGTTTGTGGAAACCGGCTCTTCTCCCGCCTCGCCTCACATCGGAAGCCACCAGTCTGGGTGAGAGGAAAGAACGAAGCGTGTATTTAACCTAACTAGAAGGTACAAATACACAGATATTATGTCTGGAAGTGAGGACGATAGAGATGAGTTTGGACGGACAGAAGACCGGTCCATGCTTCAGGGTAAGTTTTCCTTACATCACTACACATTTGTGTGATTTTAATTATGCTAGTGTTTTGTTGGTAAAGCGTGCGGTTTGTTACTTTAGTTGAGTATTTTCACTCTGTAACGCAATCTTCGACAAGTAACATTGGTCTAACGTAACTATCTAAACGACATATCGAGAGTACAAGAACGAAGTTATTTCGTTAAACCTCGTTATTGGATATTTTAACGGATTCCCAAACTTGTTCGTCGTTGCCAGCCTGTATTAGTTTAGCAAACTTGCTAGCTAGAATTACTTAAACCGGTTATCAAACAGACCACATCCGTTGTAACGCCGCAGAATACCCAGTAAATACGTCGAATAATAGTGAAAATCCGTGTATGGAACTGCCCGCTCCTCATCTTTTCGTTTTAGACTTTCGAAAGTATAATTTCCCGGCATGGCTGTTTTTTTGCGGCCTACCGGTGTTTTGTGTGAAGGCAGTGCAGGCGGTTAGCACTCCGGCTAAAGCTGCTGACGTTTGTTTAACGCCACACCAATCCACGCTTTTCACAGATGCATTCTCTCAACTGTAGTCACGAACAAGCTATGGGGTTATCACACGGGCTGTCGGTGATGTGTAAACCTTTCTACCAAGGTTTTGACTTGATTTCTAGCTTGCAACATGTTTTGACGCGAGAAAGATTTTGGGCAGGAAAATGGCAACGGGGGTTTTCCATATAGAAGTCGTCCGCCCGCTAACCGCCTCACTGAGAAAGCCACAATGTTTGTAGTCGCGTTTTTTGTACATAATTTTCCAAAGATTGCTTGAAACATGGTTTTCGCTTGTAAAATGGAGCAACATGCTTCGGATACTCTTTCCGATCGAGTGTTATCTCATTCGGCGATGAGACGATGCTACGTTTTCGCTGAAGGGCATTTTTTTTACAGTGGCTATTCAAATATCCTCCATGATTGTCAGGCTTGTGTATGATACCGATATTTCATGAGACAACTACTTTAACGGGTATTGCTGCCAACTAGAGGTGAGCAAGAAGGCAAAGCGTGATGGTGGCACCCGTTTGTGCCATGACTGAATGTTTGGTTTGTTTAAGTAAAACAAGTTCGCTCACAAAAATGAGGGGATATTTCAAACTCTTTTGTGCGCAGTATACTTTTCCATTAGCAAAAATCCGCTTATCCTGATCAGTATCACATGGGCCTCCGGGGCATGTTGTTATAATTCAGTTGTTGTGCCATGGGATGATTTCCCCTGTCCAACCTCCCCTAATTTGTACAGAGCCAATTGTGCTGACATAACACTGGTCTCACCTGACTATAAGAACCACTCAACGATGAAAAGGCACCATCATTTGATGTGACATGAAATGATGCCAGACGTTTTTCACATTCAGAACCCTTTTCATCCAACCAGTGGAAATTAATCTAAATGAAAAGTAGTGGGACCTGCCAGGCTGGCACTGTTGGACCCTTGCGACATCTTTAACCATTGATTGCTTGGGTTGTACTTTGTAAGTTTTTCAATTGCAAGCCGTTTTAAGCAAGGGCATTTGCTAAATGTAAGCATAAACGTAAAGGGCAGTGTGGTGGTCGGCTAGGTGCTTAGACCGCTGCGTTACTTGAGTACCAGGCAAACATGTTGTGTCATGGAAAAATCAGGGACAACTTCCAAAAGTGTGGCCTTGAAGGTTTGATGTTTGTACAGGTATGCACTGTTTAATGTCCGCATTATGTTCTGTGAAACAGAACCATGACCATAATGGACGTTGACCAGGCAGTACCATAGTCTTTTTAGGCCATACTGCTGTGGGGCAAGATTCAATATGTTACTGTATTTTAGATACTCTGCACACTGCTATATATATATTTAAAAATAAATTAGATCACAATATGAAAACATTTAGTACAGTTCAAATACTGTGCAGTAATTTTTATAGAACACTTACTGTGCATAGTTCAATACTGTACCTGACTGTATCTTGCATAGTAAACAAATGCTTTTCATGCCTAGGGACATTCTTTCATCATTTCATTCATTTTGTCTAGCACTTGCCTACGGGGAATGCATCTAAGAGGGTAGTATACTTGCATTTCAGGGTATTCTCAGAAGAAAAGTGTGGAAATCAGACGTGATGGTGTCAATTTGTTTATAAACAAACAAAGCAATTTGTGCATTACTATATGGAAATTCACAATAAAAATAGAATGTACACGGCGAGTCAAAAGTCTTAGGACATATGCAGTGTCGTGGACTTTTCGCAAAAGCTGCCAAAACCATTGAGGTTTCTTTGTTGGTAGTGGTCGTCAGACAACCACAACGTGGCTTGTCATCCACAGTCCCGGTTTCTCAAAAAATGTGGGATGCAGCAGTTACAGCATTTAGCAGACGCCCTTATCCAGAGCGGCTTGCAACTCAACTTATACAATCTTACAGTTCAAGCAATGGTGGGTTAAGGGCCTTGCTTAAGGACCCAACTGTGGCAGCTTGGCAGAGGTGCGATTTGAATCCTGGACCTTCAGGTCCCTAGTCCAGTGTCTTAACCACTAGGCTACCACAGTCCCACAACCTTCTCTGATGGGGAGCTGCCAAAGTATCATGGTTATCAGATTGACTTCCTTTTGTGGAAAATATTCATATTAATACACTCTTTTATTATAAAACAACACAAGCAAGCTGCTCCCATGTAACAGTGTTTTACAGAGGTTATGTGACGGAATCTGCTGTTGCACAGAAAGTGTATGGATTTTTTTACCACACTCACCAATGCTGTATGTAGAATACAGAAATGGAGCATAGTGGACTTTTTTGGATACTTTCCATACAAATTGGTCAAACACTAGGCCTCCAGTGACTTTATGGCTGGATCAGGCATCATATGAGGGCTTAATAGGCTCAGGGTGTCTGATGGAAGTTTAGATATGGGGGAGAATCTTTTGGGAGTAAAAGATCAGCAAATAAAAAATCTAACTTATTTTCCCAAACTTGTAATTGTAATACAGGTATGCAACGTTTAACATCCAAATAATGTTCTATGACGCTGAGTAATATGAACATTTACTGGACATGCTGTAGTTTTAATACTTTCGCACATTGTGTTTTTTTTTAAACAGCAAGAATAATTAAACCATGATATGAAAACATGTAGTACAGTATATTACGTATATTATGTATGGAATTCTTATGTATAAAGAAAAGTAAATAAGTAAATAAAATAAGCAAAATGGAACTGGGGTGACCTAGTGGTTAAGGTACTGGACTATGGCCCAGAAATTCCAGGGTTCAAATCCCATCTCTGCCACAGTTGGGTCCCTAAGAAAGACCCTTAACCCACAATTGCTTGATTGTAAGACTTTATGAATTGTAAGTCGCCCTGAATAAGAGTGTCTGCTAAATGACATAAATGTAAATAAATAAAATTAAATAAATAAAATTGAAAGTTATGATACCATGTTGTTTTCTGCCTTCGCTTTAATTGAAATTCTCTTTTCTGTCAGCAGGTGTTGTACGGGTTTGTACTAGTTTGTGTCATTTAGACATGATTTAAATGTATATAAGACATTTTTTTGAATTTCCTATAATAACTTTTAAAACCTCAGATGTTAAAGTGAACAGAAGCTGATCAGATGAACATTAAAGGGTGACCATCTGTACAGTTTTCCTAAATAAACGCAGTAAGTGGATTAAATTTCTCTCAAAAATAAATGTATAGTAAATAATAGACAGACTGATGCAAGTTAATCAGAGTAGTAAATGTATTGATCATTACAGTAACGTAAAGTTAGTAAAGTAACGTAGCAAGAATGCAAGTGAGTGCCAGAAAGAATAAGGACAGACCAGAAATGAGAATAAATGCAGCCCACCTGCCATTTCAAAGATGTTGAGAAGTTGGCCAGGTCAGGATTGAGCCAAGGTGATCAAACAATTTAAAAAGCTGGAATAAAATGCCTGGTGTTAGAAAGAAGACAAATGGTCCAGAAATGAATGTAAAAAGTGGTACACAGAGAGCAAGAGGATGTATGGTTGTCATAAAGGAAGATAATTGTATAAAGGACTACTTTACTCTAATGGACTATGTAGACAAAGTCTTCTTCTCCTTAAACAGGGGAAAGCTTCATCCTCATCCAAATTTCAAATTTGGCTGACTAGAATGCACACAAGCCATCTGCTTACAGGGAGACCAGATTGGGGTGATTTTAACCTACCCATAAGTCACTACTTTAGACATTTTCAGCACACACACACACACACACACACACACACACACACACACACACACACTCACACACGCACGCACGCACACATATCTACAAGCTGTATTAAAGTGTCTGCATAATTACTTTTAAAAAAGGTCTGGAAAAAGTTATTAATTACTTCTCTAAACTCGTAATTGGTTTACTGTACTAGTTACAATACTTATTACTTCTACAGAAAGTATTCACACTGCATGTAATACAGATGCATCATTTTTCCTTATATGTCACACTGACGTGTAAACATCACAGTGTAAACAGCAAAAAGACAGTTTAATTATTAATTGGATCAGAACCCACCGTGTCTCGGGCCCACGCCCGACCAGAACCGACCAAATCTCAGACTTGCACTTGTCCACGTCCGACCGGGACTTGAACTCGAGCCAGATCAGAATCGACCGAGTTTCAGACCCACACCCGACTAGAACTAAGCAGATCTCTGACCAACGGCCGACCAGAATCGATCAGGTCTCAGACACGCATCCGTTATCAGACCCGCACCTTGCCAGAGCCTTCACGGTCTCGGACCTGCACCCGGCCAGAACCCACTGCGTCTCGGACCCATGCCTGATCGGATCTCAGTCTTGCGCTCATCCACAACCGACCGGGACTCGGACTGGAGCCCATTCAAAATTGACCGGGTCTCTGGTCTACGCCCGAGCAGAACCTAATGGAACCAGTCGGGTGTCAGACCAGCGCCAGGTCTGAACCGACGCCACCGATACCACACACATTCGCAGTCCCTCCGGTGTCTTCCATAACATGTTCAATAAAATCTTAGAAATGTATTAAGTTTTATATCAGTTCTTCTTGAATATTTTCCAGCAGTGTGCAGTACTGTGCAAAAGTCTTAGGCCACCACTAGGTCAGGTATACCATTGTTTTAGCAATGGTATGATGACCACATAAAATTACTTCTCAATTTATCTGTAATTTGTATGCAGTATTAAAAGCTTGAACAAAAAGACAAAACTCTGTCTATTGGCTATAATGGTAAATATTAAGCGTGACCTCCCTTTACACCTGAGCAAGAGCAGCATCTGGCAACTTTACTGTGATGCCAAGTTAACCCAAGTTTGCCCAAGATTGGTCTTTTGGAAGGGAAACAGCCAAGCCACTTTTCCTCTCAGAGGAACAGGATGAAAAGGCTAAGATATTCTAAAGCTCACAAAGATTGGAATGAAGA
>JAUZSU010002949.1:0-11491 GCA_034780255.1 Parotocinclus maculicauda
CGATACTGAATCGTTCAATGTTAGAAACTCGAATCGATTTTTTCCTGCACCCCTAATATTCACTGAGACAATCTAACACTTGTATATTTTTGGGCATTTATTAGTTTTTCAAGTGGTAAAATGTGTATTTAGTTTAATTAGTTGATGTTTTGTTTATATATATATATATATATTATATATATTATATATATATATTTGTTTATATATATATAAATTATATATATATATATATTATATTTCATCTAAAAAAACTCAATGTTAACAGTTTGTTTGCTTATCCTCATAAAAAAACTAGAATAAGAGTAATCATGACTAAATGACTTCAAGGCAACTGAAACTATCGCATACTTTTTAGAGATGAGCATGTTTACAAATATAAATGATGCAGAGTACTCACTAGCACTATTTTCTCCCTACAAATTATGGCAAAACATGATGTGGGGCTATCATGCTCGCTTGTGTAGTGTTGTGGTTCAACAACTCAATTTTTCCAGTCTCTGATCAGTCCCTGATGCTCTCACATTTTCCATCATGACTAGCTGCAAACCCAGTGATGAGAAACAGGCAAAAAGAGACAAAACGACCAAGATTAAAAACATCAAAGTAGTGTGAGCAGTGAATTAAAGGCTGCATGCACTTAACATTTGGGTATAACGATCCAAGCCTGACTGTGGATGTAAAGGTACGCTATAGTTCTGCAATCATACAGGGTCCTAAAGGTAATTCTCTCTTGTTTAAAACACTTCCCTTTTCCAACATTGTGTTCGTATTTGACTTTAATCTCGCATCTGCATAACAACAGGAGCAAAATCACATTGGTCCTAGTCAGACATGTTCACATTGGGAACAAATTTAGAGTAACCAATGAACCTAATGAATATCTTTGGAATGTTGGAAAAACCTGAAGCACCCAGTGTAAGCCCACATAGACACGGTGAGGTCAAGCAAACTTCACACAAGAGTCCAAGTTCAGGATCAAACTGGGGATCTCAGGAGTGTGAGCCGACTGCGCCACCGTGCCTCCCGGGTTATATCATCATGAAGGACTGTGCGATATGCCGATATATATCACGTGGCAATAGAACAACATCATTTAACATTTTTTATTTAATATTGTTATCTATTTTGTTATGTCACAAACTACAAGTTGTACAAGAGTCTCTTCGTTGTTTCACTGACACGACACAAACAAACATGGAGGAGGGCAGACTCCACGCAGAACGGGGTTGTTTTAAAACGAGGAGCTCGTACCTGAATGAGGAGCTACTACTGTCGAATGGACATGATTTAGGTATAGAAAGGACACCCTTTAATTTTAGAAACAAAAGGGAAAATAACAAATAACATATCTTATCACCCCAGATGTTAGGAAGCCTACCTCACGCTCCCGGTCTGCTCGCGACTGTCCCGGTTGCCGTTACAGAGCGACCGGTGACGCCGCTTATATCCCATTTAGAGTGATGACGAACACCTGGGGCTCCCGTTATTTAAGCATGAGCCTCGGTGCTGTTCGTTGCCACGTCGTAACATCCCGGGTAACATCCCGGGGCTTTTAGAGCCGACTGATGCGTAAAGGGGAAACCCCTGAGGTAATTAGCCGGTTAGGGATATAACCAAGGGTATGAAGCTTCCCTTCGGCTTCCCGCCGAGCTTCACTCCAGTCGGCTGCACAGCTCCATTTAGGACGCGCCCCGACGCGGCTTCTTCGCGTGCTCATAGCACACACGAGCTTGGGCTCGCCCCTTGGTGCTGGGACGTATCGCGTCACTCTATATGGGACGCACCACGATGCGACTTCTTCAAGCTCTCAAGCTCACGCTCGGCCCCCCACGTTTCGGCGCCGATAGCACTACAATCGCCAGCCGTAGGTGTTTTCCCGTTTCAGACACGACCTGGCTGTGTATTAACATTTTATTTCTGTACTTTGGGCAGCCTTTTGCTCAGCCTTTTCAGCTATCCCTTATTCTAAATAAACGTCGTTCACCTTTGGGTCCTCACTCTATATCATAACACCAGGAAGTAATGAGTGAGGGGGGCTTTTAGGCTATGTCCGGAACATGGACGCCATATTGGACCAAGGGCAAGTTTTCACCTTCCAATGGGAAGGTGGTCATGGTGGTCATCATCAAAGAAGACCAGAATTGTCTCAGAAATGGATTGCCGCCATAAGATTTGTGATGATGTGACTGTTTAAAAGTTATCAACACAAAATGTCTCTTAACCTTCAGCTGCTCAGCTCAGTAACTCATTTACAGCATTTAGAGTAAGGACCTGTGCTAAATGCTTTAATTGTAAATTCGAACTGATACCAGTAATAAAAGGTCTTTAGATATGTTACTGTAGAAGGTCTGGGTCCAATTCTTAATCACAACATGACAAACAGACCAGAATAGAAACAACGCAATGAGCCAAACCCATTGCACACCTTACTCACAGACTAATCTCACTCTGTTTCTCTCTCTCTCGCTATCACACACACACACACACACACACACACACAATCTCTTTGAAGCACATAGGCTGGTACCGAGACTGGATTTGGCACACCACCCACACTATGACGGATAAAGTGCCGGAAGCGTCTCCGCCATTCAAGACTGAGGGGAAGCGAGGGAAATGCAGGGGTGGATTATTAAAATAAATCTTATTGGAATCGTCAAAACCTAAAAATATCACAGACGTCACTGCAGCTGTACAGCATGAGATGTTCTGAGACGCCGTCTCAAAAAATAGCTAAAAACTCTAGAAAACACACAATTGTTGGTTTGGGTGGCATTGACGTGTTTCATACAGTCATACCATATTCAGATAATAGTGCAGTACACGGCATTACAACCGGGGTGGGTGGGGCAACAACAAACTTTACAGTATACAACTGACTACTAAGGAATAACACAATTTGCAACCTGCGACATGATTTATGATTTACGCTTTCAGCCAAACTATTAAAATACATGAAACTAATGAAAGTCTATTGGGAGGGGCTGGGATGATTACTAGAATGATATTCAATAGTGTAATGTTATTTCAAGGCAAATTGCAGGAGAATAACCGAGATGTGAAGGTGTGGAAGATGCTCCTATGTTCAAAGTATTCATAATAGTAAGACACTGGACTATGGATCAGAAGGTCCAGGGTTCAAATCCCACCTCTGCCAAGCTGCCACGGTTGGGTCCTTGTGCAAGGCCCTTGAGGTCAGACTTTTTTTTTGTATTTCTCGGTTCCGTCGTAGCACCAATGGTTGAAATAAAAAAAATAATAATAATTAAAAAAAAAAAATAATAATAAAATAAAAAAAATATATATATATATATATATATATTTTTTTTTTTTTCTCTTTTTCCGCCCTCCGGTGGAGAGCCAACGGTTTTCTTCTGTTCATTTAATTTTTTTCCAGATTGACTTTAATTTAATTGTAGGTTAAATAAATGGTTTTTTTTTTATAAAAATGTATCTTTATTTCTTCTCCCTTCCTTGTATCGATTCCACATCGTCCTCAAGAAATTGAAAAGTGCTGAAAAATAAAGATTTATTTGTATTTAATTCAATTGATCTGTTATTATTCACTAAGTTTTACTTTTATTATAAACTTAACTATTTCAGGTAACATCTGGGCCTCCCAAGCAGGTCGGGTCCCTTTTTGAGTCTTGGTCCTCTCAAGGTAACATTCAGAGAGTTTTTCCCTGCCACTGTCACTTTACGTTTGCTCACCTCAGTTTGGGATTGGCCTTTTAAAATCATTTAATATTATAAACCTGATGTGAGACAATGCACCATTATAAAAAGCTCTATAAAAATCAAATAAAATAATATAAAATAATGAAGAAATACAAAAATGTTAATGCAATTATTTACAATATAAATGGCTTCATAATTCATTGAAGTATATAATACATTCCCAGTTAGTCTGATATACCGGACCTCCGCTGACAGGTTTCCAGTAAGCACCCTTATTAGATGACTCATCTTAACCCGAAGGAGCATTGCAGGTCCTACCGGGAGCTCCGCCCAGATCATAGGGGGTATAAAAGGGGGGATCTATGATCTATGATCTTGTTCTTTTGCTCATTACCCAGAGTTCATTATTACAGGTAAGAGTGAAGATCTACATCCATCTGTAACTTCAGAGCTTTGATTTATGGCTCAGCTCCGCCCACTTTAGCCTACGGTCCATCTCACCTTCCGTCTACCTGGGGTAGGTTCCCACCCCCTACCTGAACGGATCATACCCTCTTAATTTGGGAGATAACCCTAAGCTCAGGATTAGTGGTTCTGTACCTCATAACAACCGCTTCATATTGAGCTCACTGCTCAACGTCTTAGCTTAAATAATAATAATAATTTAAAAAAATTATCATAATAATTAATAATCGATTTAGGCTATATATCATTTACCATTTCATTTGATAAACGATATTATTTATTTATATAGACCATGTATAATGAATGTAAATCTTTTCATGTTTTCTTCTTTGTTCTCATAAAATCTTCATCTGGTCTCGGGCCCGGCCACGCCCGCCCGGACTGAGTCTTGACTCGGACTCGGCTCTAGTCAAGTCAAGTCAAGTCAAGTCAAGTCAAGTCAAGTCACTTTTATTTCTATAGCTTTTTATAACGGAGTATTATAATCTTATATTACACTAAAAGACCAAGCCCAAACTGAGCAAGCCTGGGGTGACAGCGGCAAGGAAAAACTCCCTGAATAAAGAAGGTAGAAACCTGGGGTGGAACCAAGCCTTAAAAAGGGTCCTGCTTGGGTCTGGACTACAACACTAATGACTGGTAATGTTTTTTCTCCTGGTTTGTTTGTGTTATTGTATGAGTTGTTATAGTTGTGTTTCTGTATCTTCCCTTATTTGTGTGTGTTTATATATTTATGGCCTAGCTTCTAAAGAACAGGGACGATCTCCTTTTGCTTTAATAACACACAAACACAAACACTTCTTTGCACGATCAGGGGTTTATTTTCTTTTTAAAATGCAGACACAATGAGTCGCAAACAGAAAAAACAAGTTCTGTTTCTGCTAGGTGTTTGAAAGCAGGAAAAGAAAACCCATTTCACACGATGGGAACAGCTGCCAGTGAGGGGATTCCACACTGCTGTCTGTTTCGGGCCATGCGCATGTAGCCCTTCTCGCCCCATCCGGTACCCCAGCTGCACAACAGAAAAGGGGAGGAGTCCATCGGGGCGTCACAAGGTGTGCCTTTTGTTAGCAATAGCTTGGCAAACGACGAAAATCATAACGAGCAAGCACTCACCTGTTTTTGATCAGCCAATACTCATTCTTCTTGTTTTTTCCATAACCCACGACCAGGACAGCGTGGTCCACCAGTCTGGGGTTGCACATGTTGTCGTTATAGATACCTGGGGGCACACGAGCGTACTTTTTATACACACCATCTTTTCTTTTTACGATTCCAAAACAGGCCGGACGTGTCGTTAGAAAGGGGGACGTGGAACAAGGGACAAACTCACCCCTTTTGTAGTTCATAAAGGACGACAGGCCGGCATGGATCCCCACGGAAACGGGTCCGATGTTAGCCACGGCATGTTGCAGGGCCGTTTCGTTAAGGTTAGGGATAGTTCTGAAGCCGGAGCAGTACCCGGCGATGCCTCTCTGGGAGTAACGGCAAGGCCCGTCCTGCAAACGATTGTAAGACCGGTCATCAAACAAGCGTCTTCCTTCTGAAAAGGTACTTCTGTGATTGTACACTAAAAAAAATGGGGTTCTTGACTCTAGTTGGGTCTAATTCGGCTCGGGTAGCCCCGAGTGCCAGTTCCTAAGAAGGTCGAGTCATGGCTGTTCTGGAATGGCACTGTGCCCAAGGAATACCACCTTTACCCGACCCCAGCAAAGTCCAGACCCTGCTCAAGACCCTGTACCGTAACCCTGACCAGCATTGGTGGGGACTCCCTGTAACTCCCTCGTATGGTTTTTGTAAGGAGAAGGAAATGTTTCGTTACCCGTTCTTCATAGGGGTAGAAGCTCTCCGAGTCGATCCCTTTATTGTTGATGATGTATTCGAAGGCTTTGGTCATGTATCCACCATTGCAGCCGTAGTTGCCGTTCTTGCTGCAGTCCACCAGGTTCTGTTCGCTCAGACGACCCAGGTTACCCGTCTTCATCTTCATCTGAGCTTCCAAAGCTCCAACCGCACTGAAAGCCCAGCAAGATCCGCAGGCGCCCTGCGTAGGAAACCAGAAACCACCAGCGGTTGGTTCTGAGGCTTCAAAAACAAACCCAGCTCAACCTGTACCCACCTGGTTTTGCACAGGGGTCACGACCCCCTTCTTAACCCAGTTAATGCTGGACGGGACCCTGGAGTTGTTCAGGAAGGTCAAGATCTTGTCAGGGTCCTCCTGGGGAGACTCTTCCACCCTCAGACCGGTCATCTTTGCCTTGACCTCCTCTGCTGTCTGCACATGCAAAACAAAACCCCACTCTGAGTAAGTACGCAAAAAACCCTGGACTCAGGACAGCGGCACCGGCACTGGGGTGTGCAGGGAACTGTACCATGTCTGACAGGTGGTTGGTGCCCATGCTGTACGTGTGCCATCCCAGTTCATATTCTTCATTGTGCTTCTTCACTTCCAGAAAGTTCTGCTCCCAGACGGCTCTCCTGTAAGCCTCCTCGCTCTGAAACAAGAATGCAAAGAGAGGGTAAAGGTACTGACACCTGGTGGCTGTTTACGGAATTACTCAACAATCTGTCCGGTTCCCCTCTAGAACCGGAGCTCTCCAACGTCTGGATCAGCTTCCTGTAAGGGTGTGGAGGTTCTTCTGTGTGTTTGGGGTTCTCACCGCGCTGTTGTATTCCTTGTTGAATTCAGCTTTCCAGGTGGTCCACATCTTGTCCAGATTTAATTCACTGGAGGCCAGGGACACGACCAGCGCCACAAACACAATACGCTCCATCCTGCCTGCCACAGAAACACAACACAGCGTAAAAAAGGCGCACAACCTGACGTAGTGCTACACAACATCATGCATTCATTTAAAAAGGCATTACCTGACTGATGGGGTCTGTGTCTGCAGACCGATCAAATCTAGAGTCCGATCTGGAGTTCTCTCAGCTTATAAACACTAAAGAAGAGGAACTGGAGGGGACGATGGGTGGAGGGAAGTGTCTCTGTGGTGAGACTGGATTACTACAACCACCCCACCACTCCCTCCCTCCCTCCCTCCTGTCCCTTATTTTGAGGCCATTTTGTTATAAGTAGTGACCTTTCTGCTTACTTTTACCAAAAACTACATCAAATTAAGCAAAAATCAAACTTTAAAAGCTCTAGAGTGATATTTTAGAACACAGAGGGGATTTCTCCCTCTACAGACCATAATATCATTAAACTGAACAGGGGTGATCTCCCACTTCTCTGGAGCAGGGGGCGTCTAGGATGGGCTGTCACCATGAAAACGGGGATTGTGCTCAGACCAATCAGGATTACAGATCTTAAATGGAAAGGAATGGAAAAAAGAAAGAAAAATGACAATTAAGTAATAAATACTGAGGTTTAAAAACAATAAAAAATGAAAAGGAATGAATAAAAGAAAAAGGAAAAAAATAAGTAATAAACACTAAAGTTAAAAAATGGGAAAAAAAATTAAAAAGATAAATATATAAAAATTATATAATAAATACTAAAGTAAAAAAAATGCAAAGATATGAACAAAAAGAAACAGGGCAAAGTTAAGTAATAAATACTGAATTTAAAAAATGGGGGAAAAAATGAAAAAATAAAGGAGAAAAAAAAAAATTAAGTAATAAATACTGAAGTTTAAAAAATAATAATAAATGGAAAGAAATGAAAAAAAGAAAAAGGAAAAAAAAAAAGAAATAAATACTGAAGTTAAAAAATTAAAAAATGGAAAAAAATGGAAAAAAGAAAGAAAAAGAACAAAATAAGTAATAAACACTGAAATTAAAAATGGAAAAAAGTAAAAGAAAGAATAAATACTAAAGTAAAAAAATTAGAAGAAATAAAAAAAGAAAAAAAAGGACAAAATTAAGTAATAAATATTAAAGTAGAAAAAATTGAAATATATATTTTTTTAAAAGAAAGAAAAAAGACAAAAATAAGTAATAAATACTGAAGATAAAAAAAATAAAAAAGACATCGAAAAAAGAAAGAAAAAGAACAGAATAAAGTGATAAACACTAAAATTAAAAATGGGAAAAAAAATTTAAAAAATAATTTAAAAAAAATCAAATGATAAATGCTGAAGGTAAAAAATTATTTCAAAAATTGGAGAGAAATGAAATAAAGAAAGAAAAAGGACAAAATTAAGTAATAAATACTGAAGTAAAAAATGGTAAGAATTTTTTTTTTTAAAGAAAAAGGACAAAATTAAGTAATAAACACTGAAGTAAAAAAAATGGAAAGAAATAAAAAAGAAAGAAAAAGGACAAAATTAAATAATAAATACTGAAGTAAAAAATGTAAATAAATGAAAAAAGGAAGAAAAAGGACTACATTAAGTTATAAATACAGAAGTTAAAAAAAGAAAAAGAGCAAGCAAAGAGAGGCAGAAATTGTAAATACATTTAATAAATTAATAAATAAATTAATAGTGTAAAAAGAAAGAAAGTTGTGCAGTAATTATGTAATAAATTACTGGTTTATGGAAAAAATGAAAGAAATGAAGAAGCAGAAATTGAGTAGCAAATGAATGAGTTAATAAAAAAAAAAGAGAGGCAAAAATTAAGCAGTAAATAAATGAGTTATGACAGAAAGAAAAAGAAAGGAAGAAAGGAAAGAGAGAGAGAACAAGTCCAAAAACCAGGCTCTATCATGGTCTGGGGTCGGGTCCGGACCCTTGATAAAGGTCATTTACACTTCTGTGATGCAGCATTAATACAGAAAAGTATAGAAAAAATCTCTATAAAAATAAAACTGCTTTAAACAAAATGAGGGAAATCACAGAAACTTTAAGGTTACATTTTTTTCCAGTTTTTCTTTGGTCAACAGTATTTTTTAAATGTTTAAATCATTTTCTCACACATTTGTTAAAAGGAATCAGGATTCTTATTACCTGTTTTGAATAACTGCATTATTATTATTATTATTATTATTATTATTTTCACCTCTTTACTAGCCCTAGACTTTTTTTGGAACGCGTTGCAGGCCCTCACATTTCTACCAATGGGGCACTGGGGAGCAGTGATCCCCTCCCTTTAGACACTGGGACGATTGGGGGTTTTCCAACATGGTAACGACCCCAAACAGGAAGCTGAAGGTACGGAGATGGTCCCTGGAGAAGGGCAAGGTCTCTAAGATGGACCAGCTCCATGATGTGAAGCTCCGCTGATCTCCAGCTTAGGCAGTGCTGGGAATAACGTTGGAGACACAAAATATGGACAGTTTGGGCGTCTGGTCCATCAGAACGTTCTTCAAACCTCATGTTTCTGTTTCTAAGAACCAATCCGAAGTAGATCCTCTTACTGAAACCTCACTGTGTGATGTTGTGTAAGGTTTTGTGTAATACGATTTCAGCTTCATGTTTCTACACACGGTTCAAAACCGCACCGTGGACCAACAGAAACTCAAAACTAACCATGTTCTAACTGAGCTCTGGAGATTCTTCACCCATATCAAAAGGTTCGATGGTGGTTCTAACATTTCAGAAACTAAAACCCGACTGTAACGTGGCTTCTTGGGAGGTGTGGAGAAACGTTTAGGCACCTCCGCTGACGTCCTAAAAGCAAACCATGCTCAAATGGGTATTTTCGATTTCTCGGGACACATTTGTGATTCTCGCTTAGCAATAAATGAAAGGAGTCAAAGCTGAGATCAGTGGTTTAGAAGTTATCAAAACAAGCTTAACACAAACGTCTGTCCGGTTCCACCTTCTCGTCCTGCATTTTGGGGAACTACAGAGGTATTTAGGGGACCTTTTTGGGGTTTTTATTCCTCTGTCAATCGTTTAATTCGGTAGAAAAAAGCTTTTTCATCCAGAATTCCAACCACCTGGCATTAAGAAAACGATAAAAAATAAATAAATGATATGAAATCACTTAATTCTGAGGCAAATATAATCGAATCATGATAAAAAAAGAAGGACTAAACTAATAACTAGGAGAATTCTTCATCAGTCCGTCTCTAAAGGTCTGTTATTGCTGTTCCCAGATCAGCTCTGCTGGGTGGAACCTTGTCATTGAACATTTTCTCCTGGATTGAGATCTGCACTATTTACAGGCCATAAAAATGACATCATCACCAAACATCCTTTCAGCTGATGGAATAAGAAAAAAATCCAAAAACTTTCACTGTAGGCTTTGGTATTTATTGAAGATAAAATATAATGATGGGCGTCTCCCCCGTGCCTTTACCTCACATGCAGCCCCGTATCATCAACAGCCTGTGAGAATTTGCATGTTCTCTTCAGCCAGTCATCTTTAAAGATGTCTTTTTACCAGCACCGAACGTTCCTGCATCATCACCTCGCCCGATACTGATTCCTAATTCCCGACTGAAGATTACTTTCATCCAGTCCTCCCCAGTCCATGATTGCTGTACTTTAGACCACTGTAACCCTGTCCTGTTCTGTTTTTGATGGCTTTTATTTGGCTTTTCTTCATGTAAATCCCATTTCTTTTAAGATTTCTTACAGATCTGACGATCACAGGCATCGACTCTCGTTTCTTCTGATTGTTTTTAACACATATTGTTTTAAAAGGTTGAATTATATCATTTTTTTTTACCAAATTATCCAATTAAACATCTTCCTCCAAGTGTGGTGATTCCATAACTTTTGCCAGGGGATGTATCTGGGCCCTGTGTTTTAGACCTGAAAAAGAAGAAAGAAAAGAAAGATAGAAGAAAAGAAAGATAGATGTTTCTTTTATTGGCTGTGTTTAAAAGTCTGAGTGCGAAAGTCTCAGGCCACTGTTAGAATTGTTCTTTATAATGGTATAATGACCATATATTGTATGAATCGCCAAACACAAAATGTCCAGAAGCAGAGATTCTCCAGCTTCTTCTCATAAACCTTCCTGTTAAGACCTTCTGTCCTTGACCTACGTTATGACCTCAGCTCCTGACCTTCCCCTTTCTGTCCTTTAGCTTGGTCCAGATCCACTTTAAGATCCTTTTACCCCAGTAAGAAATTTTAGGTTTTGATGTTTCTGTTGTCTCATGCAGTACAAGAGTTTCTGCTTCTCCATTACCGATGTAGCAAGATGAGGTTCTGGTGGTTTTGGTGAGTGTGTCTTAAAGGCTGACCACAAAAAAGGCCCGAATCGCCCACAAAATTGCACAACTTTTTCAGCTCTAGCGTAAGCCCGGTTTTACTTCTTCACTTTTGACTTTAATCTAAATGTTTAACGCCCGGGCTTACATTAAAACCCTGCGCTAAACGGCCGGAATGTAAAATGTAAAAACGTTTAATAAAACAGCAACTACAGGACATAACTACAAAATGCAGCTCCCGGAGGAACTGCGGATGTGTGTTGCATCGGTGCCGTTGGTTCTGGCCTAGGCAGGTCTGAGACC
>JAUZSU010002960.1:0-11491 GCA_034780255.1 Parotocinclus maculicauda
ACGCAAGAGGAAGCTGTCTGAAAGGGATGTCCGGGTGCTAACCCAGATTGTATCCAAAAAACATAAAACCACGGCTGACCAAATCATGGCAGAATTAAATCTCAACTCTCCTGTTTTCACCAGAACTGTCCGTCGGGATCCACAGGGTCAATATACACGATCGGGCTGCTATAGCCAAACCTTTGTCTAAAACCAGGTGTTTCAGTTTTATTGTCTAACCCCTGTAAATATATAGCATGTATATTGAATGATAATGAAAAGTGATTTTTTTCACCTATTTTTCACTATTTACACTATAATAATTATTTACATATTATTAGTCCAACTCAAGGACTCTTTATAATCAACACTCTGCTTTTACATCTAATGAACACATTTAAATCAACATTTAAATGCATAAAGATTTTACAGTGCTTTTTTTCTGCATTAATTATACAGTGCTGCAATATTTCACAGTCAAGTAATTCAACCCCCCAACACACACACACACACACACACACACACACACACAACCACAACCACACACAACCACAACCACACTATGAGACCTCTACAACTATGCTACATTTCTTACCAGATCTTCAAAGACACCTCTCTGTTTCTTTCTGTCCTTGATGTTTTCTTAGAAAGGAACGGCTTTTTAACTTCTAGAAACAAAACCTGCATTACAACAGACAAGGATCTGGTTACTGTTCTTCTTGAAATAGTCATATTTTCTGAGGTCTTGAATTCTGCTGACGGCTTTTGAAAGAGTTTTTTTTTCTATCCTTGTGAACTGTAAATCTCAGCAGGTGGTCATCTCTGATTGAAGATGCTTTTAGCCTTCCAGAACCTTTCTTTCAGAAAACTTTGCTCGTTGTTTCAAAGCATTGAAACAACAGTTGGCATGGTGAAGACCTACTACGTGATTTCTGACAGCAAACCCTGCATGATACATTGCTTTTTTGCTCTCTACCTGTAGATATCTGTCACCTCTGTTTCTATTTAAAAGCTTTTTTCAGGCTTGTGATGGGCTGCATTATGTATGAAAGGTTAACAACCAATGACTAAAATTTTATGATTAAAAAATATTTTAAAAACCCAAACGTGTTTTATGTCAAACATTTAAATATTTTACTGATTTTACGTACAAGTATAATAAGTACATGCTTCTTCCAGTTTCCTTCTCCCCAACAATTTACTGCAGCAATAAGCAGGAATGAGCAAAACGTGACCATGTCTCAGGAGTGCAATTTCTTAGTTCGTGCTTATTTTTTTAACAAAGATGTATTGTTATGACTAATTAAAAAAAAGCTTAGAAATGAGCAGTTTAGGTTTCGGTAAGTTTAGGTAAGAGTGTATAATAAAATATTTTTAGTTTCAAATCATGTTGAAACTGAATAAGTTTACAGACATTATGAAAACAGGTAATATGTATCACTTGAGAAGATATGAAACTGATCTTAATTTGCAAATGATTATAAATTAACATATAATATCTATTTAAATAAGAATGAAGAATCCCATTATAAACCACTTACATGTAATTGGCAAGATATTTAAGGTTTGATTTGATATATCTTTGCTTTAATACACTGAATAACTTCACCCAGTATCATTTGATACCATCTTATCTCTGTAAAGAGGAGGACATTACCTTAAAAACATTAATCTATAAAAATGTAAAGAACAACCAGCCTGTAACTATATGATTTAAAGTTGTAACCAAACGCACGAGAAATCTTGTGCTTGACTGCAAGGGGATGCTGCAAATAGACCAATTTATTGGAAAAAATAATTATTGCTGTGATTAAGATACAACTGTCTGCTGCTTGGGCTTTTACTGATCATTGAGGGTGTAGATCAGGTTGTTGTGTCACTTATATGCTAACAATATGCCAACAAGAGACAAGAGCTCAGTTTTAAAGAGCAGTCTCTTTAAAAGATGGAACAAAGATGGAAAATTGAAACAAAGAAACAATCACAAGCAATACTTAAACCCTAACTTTGATCATATCAGTTTGATGACCCTGAAATGCATACCTGTTATATTCTCCATTGACAAAATACACTGCTCACACAAATTATAGAATATTTCAAAAATAATATGAAACAATGAAAGAAAGAAGCATTTGATTTTATTTCATTAAACAAGATAAGCAAATGAAAAGTCACTGAAAGTAGATCGATTACACAGATGAGATGCAAACCGTGATTGAGTAGAAAGCGATATACTCATGGGGTGATCAGAAACATGTCCAACTGGACAAGAGTGCCACACATTGACTGTTCAGTGGGGCGTATGGTCAACCAAGACTGCCAAAACACACTGACAGCGATGGGGCATGGACAGGATCAGACTGTCCAGCTGTTCTTTTGGGATCCTCTTCATATTAGTTTTAAAATATCCCTTCATTTTTGTGAGCAGTGCAATTCTTGTAACATATAGTGCACTACATGGCCTAGCCCTGCAACATCTAAGTGAACGCAGAGACTTACATTTACATGTTCACATTTACATTTTTGTCATTTTAGCAGACGTCCTTATCCAGAGCGACTTACAATTCATACAGTCTTAAAATCCAAGCAATTGGGGGTTAAGGGATCACCTCTGCTTATGGACAGTTAGGGACCAACTGTGGAAGTTTGACAGAGGTGGGATTTGAACCCTGGACCTTCTGGTCCAGAGCCCAGTACCTTAACCACTAACTTAGTACCTTACTAACATCGTTTACAAGGTGCAGGATTTCTATTATTTTATACAATTAAAAAGCCACAGCAAGGAAAACATACATACATATATACATTTAACCACAGTTATGGAATAACCTCCCACAAACTTTGTTCAGGATTAAAAACACTCCCAATTTTCATGTCTAGACTAAAGTATTGCAGTGCTTTCCGACTGGGCTGGGCTTTTGTCCTCTGTAGCCTTAAGCATCCTTGCCTAAGGCCAGAGCCCCCAGGAGGCTGGATTGCTGTCTTCTTGTCTCATGTGCAATCGCTTACATTTGTTGGTTGAGTTGCAATGTACCTATTGATCTCTCATAGCTGTGTTAACGTTTAGTTCTTCTCTTTCTAGCTATTCTGTTGTAATTATTGCTGAGTTTCATGCTACACTTGCCCAAACGTCTTTTGTTATTAAATTTGTTATTAGAGTTCTTAACATAACTAAATGCATATTCTGTTTTCTCTCCAAGCTCTTCTTCAAGTACCAGTTCCAATCAACACATTAAGATATTCTTCCAGGACCAGTTCCTGTCCTCACACTAAGATGTTTTTGCCACATCAGAGGGGAATTAGTCCCCCACCCCTCCTCCAGCTGACTGAGCATGCCATTCCTCCAAAGCCTTCAAATGCATAATTTCACTGATAGCAAAATGTTCCTGTGATGTATGCTCATTGTTTTCGGTTATTTTTATGAAATATGCCAGCCAGACTCATACATCTCACAGCTGGCTCTATATCACATTTCTAAAGCAATTAATCTGAAATATAACCGTGATAAAGCTTGAGGCAATGCGTCACACAGGTCATTGATTTTACAAAAGTGACTGTAAAGTCAAACAACAGCCCACTGCATCATTCGCGCTTTTTAAAATGCTTACAAAAAAGGACCTTTAACTATTTATTCTGTGAATGAATTGTCCTTATAAAAGCGAGTCTCACACTTTCATTGCATGGATCATTTATAGGTATAAAACTTTGGGAATATACATAAATAACAGAAAGGTCCTGCTGGCAGCCCAATGGTATTTGGAAGCTCTGGGGTAACCATTAAAAGAATGAAAATACACCATATCCTTTATTTTCCTGAGGGCGATGGCATTTGCAGGCTTACAGTAATGCTTCACTGTGACACTACTTGGTCATATCTTTCAGACGGAGTCCTGGCAGCAGCTTTTCTTCTGGTCGCTGGAAAAGCTTCAAAGCTTAATTAACTTTAAAATAGGCTCCAGACAGCTGCTATTTGGCTGCCTTTTCTTCAGGCCTATTTTAAAGTGACGTGCTGCACAAAAAACGAGCTGTCTCTCTAGAGGTCATGTAAAAGCTGAGTCGTTTCTAACAAATTCTAGCATGTGATAAATGAAGTGGCCCAAGTACATTTTGCCACATTACACACAAGTCTATATTCAATGTACCTTCAATAATTGGACCATAAACTAACATACATTCACTCATAATTGGCAGAAGTGTGAATATGTCAGCACTGCTGGTTTGTAAAGCATTGGGGGTGATGCGCTCTCATTTACATCTTGTCATCCTTGCGAGATTGAGAAACCGTTAAGAGAAAAACTGGCAGCTAGGCTGAAATAATAGGGAAGACAGAACTCCTTGATATTTTTTATTCAGTATTATGGCAGACACCACTGGTTGTATTTTAAATTTGAAACATAATGTTAAAAAAACTAAACAAATTTAATTAACAGTCAAATAATCTGTTATGTACAAAAGTAGATCTTTCCTTGTCTGATAATAATCTGTAGCAAACATTTATCTAGAAGATGTATCATTTTTCAGGATTATTGTGCCCATCTATTTGCCTTCATTCTGTCTATATGACTTTATTTCTTTTTGTTTTGTTAATTGGCAGAAATATATTTGTATGTTTCTTATTAACACATGCAAAGCTCAGTCTTCAAAGGTTAACTTTTCTAGTCCTACCGATCCATGTAATTGAAAAACACTCAGTGATGGTGAGGTCTAGGCACTGCAGTGGCCAGTCTGACATTCACCAGCAGTTTCTTTGTTTGCACAGTAGTTTTTCATCTATGTAGCAGTGTGCTTGAAGCCATTGCCTTGATATAAAATGTTTATTTTCAATCACACACTTTCCAGATTGTTCTTAACATTTTTATGAATGGGCTTTCAATTACAAATAATTACAGATAGATTTTAGATTTTTGCAGCATTCTAGACTGATTGTTGTAGACATGGTTCTTAAGACTTACTTATGCTTATCTTGCACGTTTAAGGGGTTTAGCAGACATGCTTATGGAGAAAGCCTTACAATGTATAATCCAAACTGTGAGGGTTAAGGAACCAACACAAGGGTCTAGCAGTGGCATTTTGGCAAAGCTGGATGTGACAACTAAAGATTGGAAAAACATTCCCTAGTCTGATGAGTCCCTATTAATTCTGTGATATTCGAAGGAAAGGGTCAGAATCTGGTGTATACAAAATCAAAGCATGGATCTATGCTGCATTGGACGTGCAGCCAACAAATCTGCAACAACTGTGTAATGCCATCTTGTCAATATGGAGCAAAATCTATGAGGAAAGTATCCAGTACCTTATTGAGGCAAAAGGGGATCCAACCTGATACTAGGAAGATGTACTTAACGAAGTGGTCGTTTGAAAGTAGCTCAACACTGTGGCTTCAAAGACAGGAATTTAAAAATAATAATACAAACCTGTAATTAAAGTTAGACCCTGATTTTGTGGCTGGATCCTGCAGAAATATGCAATTAAACCAGAAAGTCCCTGCAGAACAAAATTCATTGATTAGTCTGCTGCGTCCTCTTTCATGGTAGACAAGCATGGCTGAAGAGCATTCTCCCTCTCACACTCTCTAACTGTTTCTGGACACGTCTTTAATCAGCAAGTCCCCTAGATCTAACTTTCTGCTTTTGCTAATAGTCTCCTAAAGCGCATCGAGAGAAGTCATGATTAAACCCCTGATTGCTTCGGAGGAGAAAGTGACAGGCTGCATGTTATTAGGAACACTGCTGTTCTTATGACAGCCCTATTATATGTGTAGACTCAAATAAATAGAAGAATAATGTGTCGCAGGAATCCACTAGCCATTAATTTAGCCCAGCAGGGCACACGGGCACATGTTGATTTCCAGTGTGTTTGTTGTACTCTTGATCATTAGGACAGGTGAAGCAAGCAACACATTGTCCACTGGCACAAATAAAGTGCAGCTTTTTCCTGACAGCAAAGAGCAGTTGAAAAAAAATTATTTTGCTTTCCTCTTCACAGTAAAAGCGCACCAGCTCTCATGGTAGGTTCTGTAATACCCTGACCTGGTTTTGCCGGGGAGATGGAACACCGCAGGGTTAATGATACAGACAGGAGAGCCGCATGAGAAACAAAAGCCTAGGCTGAGGACTGTTCTTTATTATGGTACTATTATTCCAACCAGAGCGCCCAACACACCTCCCATATCTCCTTTATCTCCTTTGCTGCGCCCAATGCTATGGGTCAGGGGCACTTTTCAGGGTGAAACTTATGTCAATTTAGGATTTACCCTCGTATTAAGTTAATTGAAGCTAATTGTGGGATAACTCATGGTAAACCACGAATGCAGACTGATTGCCAGTGTTTGTAAATCAACCTTGTGTGTACACCCATTGGCCATTCTATCAATATCAAGCAAATGTTTTGGCACCCCTGAACAAATAAACTCACCAGTCACTTGATTAAGTATACTTTCCTTCTTTATCCTTGTTTTGTTATTGTCCATTTTAGCAGTTCTGCTTACCATACAGATACACAAAATGTACATTTACAACCAGTAATTTAGCAAATGCACGGCAGTGCTGATGGTGTTTTAAACACTGTGTTCACTCATTGTGCACTCCATTTGACACACCTACCATGTTGCTCCACCTTTTAAATGTAAAGTGTGATGAACAGTTTGTGTTAGTCATCAAATAATACATCATCAGTGCTTGTAGGATGCTACCAAAGGATACTGGTGGCTGGATATTTTTGGTTAGTGAGCTATTTTCAGCCCAGCAGTGACACTGGGGTGTCTGTTTGTGTTGATTAAGGTGCGTTATTTATGGATTGTAATAGAAAGCAACATGCTGTTCCACAGAGCTTGTACGTTTGTTTCAGACCGAAACCCTGTTTAAAGGTCAAGACACAGTCCAGAGATCCAAGAGATCTCAAAAGACATGCAACAATTATTAAGATGTAAAAATAACTTCAAATAATTAATGAAGATCAGCTAAATTCTGCAAAATATAATATATAAAATAAAGCGATATTAGCCTGTTTTCTCAATTTAATAAAACTAAGCCTTTGTCAGTATTGTAAGACCTGGGTGTCCATTAATGAACAAAATAGACTCTTTATGATACATTTACAGCATTAAGCAGATGTGCTTATTTAGAGTGCAGAGGTTCTTTGTATTGTTCTTAGTAGAAATTACCTCACACTACCACAAATAGCCTAGAGCACAACTAAAGCTCTCTTAGGAATTGGTGTAGGCAAAACATCAAGCATAGTAATAAAAAAAGCAACGGCAAAAGTGTTTTTTTTTTTAATTACTTAAAAGTGTAAGTGCAATCTCACTCTTCACTTTGGCCTGTAGTTGTGTACCCTGCCTTAAATTAAAGGCAGAGTCCGGGGTTCATTGCTAAAAGGTTTTGAAGTGATCTAGAATCGCTGTCTTCATGTCTGTTATGTGCTATCACTCAGGTTTGTTGGTTGGTGGAGAGGTGGGTTGCAGATGTCTCATGGGATCCCTCTCATCTGTTTTACCTTCGGGTTCTTTCTTTTCTAGCACTGCTTTTATAGTTTGTGCTGCTCGAATTTCGTGCTACAAATGTGTTCTGTAAAAAAAGATTCTGCGTTCATTGCTAACTACATAGTCTGTGTGCTCTCCAAGCTCTTTTTCCAGTACCAGTTCCAGTCCTTACACTAAGCTGTTCTTCTTGCAACAGTTCTGGTTCTCATACCTTTACTCAGTCCACATCATAGGGCCTTAATTCCCTGTCCTCATTACATGCTAAATAATAATGCCATGTTATCAAGACTTACTTGCTGAGTTCATAATATCCAGCATTGACTTTGTGGACTAAATAATGCAGCTCAGAGATTTACAAAGATTACAAAGATGGTTGAGATCAGACAAATCTTTTTTTTGTTTTAACAATAGTATATTTGTAATATATTCATCCATTATCTTTCACTTAATCCACACGGGGTTGCGGGCCAGCCGGTGCCCACTCGGCAACTCTGGGCGCAAGGGCTATTTAATAACATGTTTGATGTAATTTATTATATATACATGATTCTCTTATATTGTGCAGTGTAAATTCTCTATTTTATTTTATTCATAACTTTACAGTTCGGAACATTTTGTTTTATTTGTATTGTAATTCATGTTTTTGAATGTTTTTTTTCTTTAATTATAATATTTATTTAGATTTTTCTATTTAGCTTCTGTGTACTTAAACAAGTATTATAAATTTGTTACTTGGATATTTTAGTTCAATCATCTCTTTGGGCTTCTTAATAAATATTGGTACTCCCAAGGTTTTCTCCTTAGAAGCTCTATTTAGGTCTCATCTGGCCACATGACCTTCTCCCATGCCACCTCTAGATCATCCAGATGGTCACTGGTGAACTTTAAATGGACCTGGACATTTGCTGGCATGAGCAGGGGTACCTTGTGTGCCCTGCAGGATTTTAATCCATGATGGCGTAGTGTGTTAATAACGGTCATCTTTGAGACTGTGGTCCCAGATCTCTTCAGGTCATTGACCAGGTCCTTCCATGTAGTTCTGGGCTGATTCCTTACCTTTCTCAGAATCATCCTTAACCCACGAGGTGACATCCTGAATGGAGTCCCACACCAAGGGCGATTGACAGTCATCTTGCATTTCTTCCATTTTGTAATAATTTAGCCAACAGTTGCCTTCTCACCAAGCTGCCTGTAGCCCATCCCCGCCTCGTGCAGGTCTACAATTTAGTCCCTGGTATCCTTAGACAGCTCTTTGGTCTTGGGCACGGTGGAGAGTTTGGAATGTGATTGATTAAGTGTGTGGACAGGTGTCTTTTATATGGGTAACAAGTTAAAACAGGTGCAATTTCATGTCGATTTGAATTTGTAATGGCTTATAATCTGTCTTGCAATCTCCACAAACCCCATCTTGCTGCAGAGCGCCTGCTAAGTACATTTATTTCCATTACAAAGGGGTGCCGAGAATCACCTAATGGCCGGCTGTAGGAAGGGGTACTGTCCTCAGGATTTAAAAAACTCAGGAACCCTAGTGCTAATACAAATAATGAGTGCAGAACAGGAGGGCTTCTTAAAGAAAAACTAACAGGTCTGTTTTCTTATAGCTGGTTGGTAGGTGATCACTGTGTCTCACAGCTTAAGTGTACCTACGATAAAAATTACAGACCTCTCCATTCATTGTAGGTGGGAAAACTTGCAAATTCAGCAGTGTATTAAATACTTATTTTCCCCAATGTACTTATACTTATTTACTACACAGCCCTGCAACTAATTCAGTGGAGAATTGTCTTAATAGATCTTTACAGTTTTCTGTTATCTTCTATAGTCTAAGGTCAATCCCAAATTGAGCAAGTCTAGGTCTACAATAGCAAGGAAAACCTCCCTAAACCTTACAAGGAGGACTAAGATGCAAAAAGGAGCCCATCCTTGGACCTGGATGTCATATGTAAGAAATAATAATAAAAATTATAAATAATAAAAAAATTAAAAAAGTTATCTAATAAATAAGTTCATAGCAATAGATTGAATAATCAGAAGCTAAACAAATATGAACAAAAACGGCAGTATTTTATAACCTACAAAACAGAAGAAGCACTTGGCAAGTGTACATGAAGAGAGAACATTTAAACAACAATCTTATATTCAGTGTATACTCTCATTTTGAGTAATCCATATGCTAGTGTTGCACACTGTCTTGCTGTCACATGCATACATAAAGAGCGTATGCTGCATTATTGCTCAGCTTTGATCACACTGTAGCGATGCCGCTCCATATGACAAGCACAAACTGCCAGGTGATTTACTACCATATTTAGAAACCATTGACTAGACTGCCGGCCTGCAGTGTGACAGGAGAAGACAGCACAAGACAAGCAGATGCCATTTCTCAACGCGGCAAGTGAGGCAGAGGGGAATCCGCTGTGATGCGCGTGTCAAAGACATTTCGGCGCTGCTGCATTACATCTAATAGTAAGGGAAGGCGGCCGTGATTTGACACGGCACTTTCCATCCCTGTCACTGTTGATATACAAACGAGACATCAGAAAATCTGCGTAAACATTACCATAAAGCAAAGAAAAACGCACTGATTCGGAATATCAAGAAGCAAATAGCAGGTAGTTTGGAGCACATAATCGCGAGATGAATACAAGCATGCACTCTGAGGCGCTAACACATTCGAACCCAAAGAGATACGAGTGAGAACATCTGCCGGCTCAGTGGGGAACGAAGGCGTGAGAGACAAATCTGTTTGAGCTTCAGATTGGAATTAGGCACTTGAACGTCGAATCCTCTGCCAATGTTGAAACAACATGATGCCTCTGTGGCAGTGTGGATGAGAGATGAGCAGGTGTTACAGAAGTTGAGTCATTGGAGAATTCAAAAGACTCTCACAGTTCACCAACTTTGGCTCAAAGTCAGCAGGGTTATCATAATTAAGGAATCAATACTACAAAAAGATACCATAAATTGCATCTTAGAAACTAAACAGTATTAAAATAAGCACAGTGTTGGACTCAGCTTTGACAGGACTGGATATTAAAAGATGGCTTATGAAGAGTAAAAATGCATCTAATTCTTTTAAATATTAATGCAGCTGTTTAATAAATTGATGTTTTTAGTCCAGTTACTTCTGGCCATAAGTACGTTTGCTACACACTTTATTAATTCACCACAAACAGTCACCGCAATCTTACCACTGGCTGTATGTTTTTGTACCATTTACTTGCTGTGTTGTAGCAGTACATATGTAAATTACATATTGGCTAGGCTTGAACCATGAACCTCCTGGTTTAAATCCAGTACATTCATTGGTTTATCTCTCACTTATTGTTCTTTAATTTACTTTTTATAGTTCTTTCATTTAGTCTTGTATATTTTGATCTTTGTGCTTTATTTGCCAGTAGCTTTTGTAAAAAAATTCCTACTGTATCCTTCTACTTTTTTTCTTAATACTTTAACTAACAATTGCCCTTAAACGATCAGAACATCAACTAATTACCCGCACATACGTTAAACACCACTTAAAAAGATTTTAATGTATATAGCTCAGGAAAAAAAATAAGAGATCACTACAAAATCACTTTCACCATTTTTACAATTTGTAGGTTCTGAATGAAATAAAACATTTTGTGTTATTCTACAAATTGCCAACACATTCCGAATTAAAATATTATATTATATTATGTTAATAGCATTTATTTACTTTAAATGACAACTGGTCAAAATAAAAAAAACATGCTGTGTTTTTAGACATTTCATATATATTCATTTTAACAAAGCAGTACTAATGTCATTAGTTCAATAGAAATCAATATTCCAATCGCAGCTTGCATGTGACTTTTTATTCTATCCCATCTTCAATATATAAAATTTGGTTGAGGTGATCGCCTAACCAGCAACTGATTAAGTAAAATGAGTTGTGTCTGTGTTCAAATACATGAGAAACGACACTGGAGTTGCTGCCATCTTGATTTTAAGAAATATGAGTGTACTTTTAATTTTTTTCCACAGCTATATTCTAGATTTGGTACACAC
>JAUZSU010002971.1:0-11490 GCA_034780255.1 Parotocinclus maculicauda
GCATGAACTACAGTATTTCAATATAATCTAGAATTGGGTAAAATCAGATTAAAAAAAACAATTTAAATCAGCTTTACAGCTGGATTTTACAACTAAACAGGCTGCCTCGTGTCCTTCTGCTGAACATACAGTAAATGAAGTAGAGCTTTCATCTTTCTCTTCCTCTCACACATCGATCTCACTAACTCCCAGGGTAATTATTTAAAAGCAGCTCATTAAAAGTTGAAAGCGCCCCTGTTTGCAGGGGGTGGAAATAATCACTTAAAGGTTAACTCGAAGTTTACAGAGATCTTCAGAAGATCCCGGGCGTCTCCAAAAAAAGGAGTTTAGTGGGCCTTAACACAAGGTTTACTACTGACTCATTACAACCAATGGATTAATATACTGGTGCCGCCTTGCGGTCACTGGAGTGTACTGCAGTAAAGTCTGATACGCATTCACGTTTTACAGAAAGTACAGTAGTTTGTATAATAGGATTCATTTATATTTCATAATCCAGAAAAAAAGAAATACAACTTTACTTAAAAATTTACGTCTGAAATATACTAAAGTGGTGAGGGAAATGGCTAAAATACGCTAGAAACACGTTCACACATGCTAAGACTAGAGCTAATAATGAACAAACAGTGACGCCATGAGATACCTACAATCCTAGCGTTTTCTTCAACATTTATTAACTATACAGAATTAAATAAAGAAGAAACGAAACGTTACATCCAAACTTATTCCATAAACACCAGCATATAGTGTGTTTTGGATGCTAGTCAACCAGCAAAACCATAAGAGTTTTGTGTTTCATGTGAGTCCCTGTGAGTTTATACTGTTTAACTGATTATCTCAACTGGTCTTGCTGGTAAGAGTGTTCAAAGCTCAACATGTGCTGGTCTGAATTAAAGTTACTTACTTGAAAGCGAACCCTCTTAGGAGCCACTATGTGGCTCTTGTTGGATGGATTGATGTTGAAGACCACTGAGCTCATCCTGAATGAGAAGAATTAAAATATGTTTCTATAAAAATAAAAAATAAACATTAAATCAGCTGACTGGTTCAGACTTCCACAAAACTTCAGTAATGTAAATCACAATTATCTTGTCAGCAGCATGTCTGCGTCCTTGAAAGTCAGAAAGCAGTCTGAGTATTCCACTTGGTCTCCTGCTTGCCGGCGTGGAGGAAAAAAAAAGCTGTAAACTGTACAGTCATTTATTCATTAAGAAGAGAAGGAGAGGAAAAAATGAAAAGGCAGACCCACCTTCTCCTTCCTCCCCTCCCAAGTTCCAAATAAGGGCATTCAAGATGTTGACAGCAAGCAGTGAAGCACCAGTCCAGAGAACAGTAATGATAACTCAAGCCATGTTTGTTCCTCCTAGACACACTGTGTTATAAATAAGATTTCAGGACCTCATGGGGGTGGTTGGTTCATGACGCCTTTTGAGTGATTTCAGTTCCCAGAGGCATGTAGTTTCCTTGCTTTCTTTGGCTCACTCACACACTCATTTCCCAATTACTCATCATGTTCCGTTTTCCTCACTTTCATCTCTTTAACATGCACACACAATACAGTCATAGAAAGCAAGAACTTCTATTTAAAGAAATCAATCTGTCCACAATTATTTGTAATGCACACACAGACTTGTAATAAATCACAACTCAAACTCTTCTAACAAACTTTACAACCTGGATCTTTTTTAATTCACCGGCAGCTTGATCATGGAACAAAAATAAAAACCCACAGTAATTCTGTGATGCTGAACTTTTGGGACTCTTGTAAGATATGTAGTATTCTGCTGGTATGTATTACAATTCGTGATCACTTTATTAGGTACACCTCCTTGTCTCTACATTCACTGACCTATTTGATCAGTTTTACTTTCCAAGTAGATACACTTTGTAGTTCTACAATTACAGACTATAGTCAATATGTTTCTCTACATCATTTGTTAATCCCGTTGTTAGTCAATAAAGCTTTTCGTTAATGGTTAAATCAGGTACTTTTTGGGTGATTAATAACACTCAGCAACATTCATGAGGAGAATGTGTGTTAGTGTGTGTTGTGCTGGTGTGAGTGGATCAGACACAGCTGTACTGCTGGATCTGAAAGTAATGCAACAACCAAAAATGTCCAGTCACCAGCATCCATTAGGTGCCATTTTGTGAGCACTCCAGCAGCACTGTAATGTCTGGTCTACTCATTCCAGCACAACAAAACCACAGCAGTGCTGAGAATGATCTACAACCCAAATAATACATGGTGTGGTGGTCCTGAGCATAAGAGAACAGAATAAAGGGAACTAACAAATTATGTAGAGAAACAAACGGACAATTTGTAATTGTAGAACGACAAAGTGCTTCTTTATGGTAAGTGGAACAGATCAAAAAGACAATGATTGTAGAAACAAGGATATATCCTTATAATTAAATTTATCAGCTTCATAGCTGATCATATATAAATTATTTGCTATGGGAAAAATATCTGAGTGATTTCAACACACTTAGAATGATGTCAGTTCAATATAGTGATGTCTATTATTGGCCCTCCTATCCGTTATCTGGGCTTTGAATATGGTTCAATTGCCTTTCTACATTTATTCATTCTCATTCTTTTCCACTATATCATGGACATTGTTGCAGGAGAACAGGTGCCTTGCCGGCAGCCTAGAGTTCAAGGCAGGAACACCCCAAGACAGGGTTCCAATCCATCAAAAGACACACGGGACACTTTAGAGACACTAATTAACTAACACTCACGGTTTTTGGACTGTGGGAAGAAAGTACATAGAGTAAACCTACACAAACACGGGGAGGAGTACGTTGGCAGAAATATCTAATGCTGTTTGCATTAGGCATATGTCACAACAACAAAATGTTGTGTGAGGCTGAGCAAAGTGTTAACCATGCTAACCTAAGTCCACCATTGAAAGCGCTTATAAAGGGCAAGCACGGATCATAACTGGACTTTGGAGGGAGTGTGATGCCCTGGCCAGTGTTCAGCTTGGAAGCCCCGTGTGCTTGTTACGTTTACTTGTTACCTGCCTAAACATTGTTGCAGACTAAGTAGATCAGACAATTGTATTCATCTGATGACAGTGGCCTCATTTAACAGAATAATCCTTAAGTCTCCAGTTTCAATTTGATTGAGCATCTGCAGAACACACTGGAACAACAAAATCAATCTGCTGTAGTTCTGCCTCAACTTACAGGATGTAGAAATTGAGGTAAACACCTTCGTGCCAGAAGCTGTGTCAAACACCACTCACTGCTGCTGTTTTTCTTAACTATTTCTGTTGGTGGGTATCAGTTTGGAGAGCAGATTATAACATCACACTGTAAGGCATTCTTACATTATAAGAGGAATTCATACAGCTGGATGCATTTGTGTAGTGACTAATAATGTACTAAACAGAGTTACATTAGAAGTACACACATTTTCTGTAAGTTTAGTTCTATCTTAATACATTCTTTACTATACTGCTCACAAAAATAACTTTGGTGAGCAGTGAATTGTAATACCTCATATTACACATTCCTAGTTGTTCTACTCTCTGCTGGTTGGTTTAGAGATTGTTCATCATCATTCGCAACTTACCCTATTTGTGTCTTATTTTATTTGAGCCAATAAAAAACTGGAACTTCACATTCTAAAGTAGCAGAAAGCAAGGAGCCAAAAGTCACCACGTTTGAGGTTTCCACAGCAAGCAAGAGTGCTGTTAAAAGAAATTCCATATGGTTTTGAGTGGAATCAATTGATATGCCCAAGGATGATGTTCTATAGCACAGTTCAATGAAATGAAAAACACTGTCACTTATACTACTGTGCAAAAGTATTGGGCCACTATTAGATTTGTTGTTTTAGCACTGGTATAATGACCATATATGACATCATGTCGATGATTAGACTTAAAATTCGTCACTAAAGAATACTTTTTTTCATTGATCTTCATTCCAGCCTGTGAGAGCTTTAGAATATCTTATCCTCTTCATCCTATTTCCATCAGATAAAGTGGCTTCTTAGTTGTTAACCTTTCCAAAAAGACCATTCCTGATCAAGCTTTCTCAGACTGTTATATAAATAATTTAGTGGTGGCCTAAGATTTTTACACACCACTGTAAATTTGATGCAAAACGCATTCTTACAGGCCTACAAACTAAATGGTTGTATATAGTCAAGAGAATAGTCCTTGCATCAGGAAGTTTTACAGCTAGCATATTCCCTAAGTACTTATTAAAATCTTAGAACTGAATAATACCCGTAATTACCGAAGCAGCATCAAAGTAAGGACGCGTTTGATCTGAGTCGTTTTATACGCTTTAATAATTTCTTTCATAAGTTTACACTGGAATGTTACTCATAATTACCCTATTCTTTATGTCATAGTTACAAAACAAACTTCTGATTGATCTTTCCATTTCCCAGCTGCAACAGGATTCTAACAAAAGAGACAAGACAATGAAATGAAACAATTTTTCCTCTTGGCAAGGCATTACTGAGAGAGAAGAGAAAATCGGTGGACTATCTAAACGATGAGGTTTAAGCCTTAATGGAAAAGTTAAATGTGAACTAAATTTAATAATAGGTGTCCAGCGGTCATTTTTCTGTCGGTGATATTTCCGCTTGTTTTGCACTGGAGCCATGATGCTAACACAGTTAATCAATGAAAATCGCTCCAACTAAATCCTGTTCTGAAGACGGGGAATTATGAAGCCAATAGTTTTGGTTTACATTTACATTTTAGATCACACTTGCTATAAATAAAACTTCAGTTCAAGTAGATTGATGACGATTTGGACATATATTTACAGAAATGGTAAAACTTTGTATCTGAAGAGTTAACTTTGTTAGCCTCGTAGCTCTGGTGCATAACTGTTCTGATGGAGAACATTCGTCTTTATTTGCCTGAATTAGATTTTTCACCAAATACCAAGGTTATTAACCAAAACTGCAATCATAAACTATCAAAACCTTCCACCTAGAAATGCAGTTTAATTTAAGGGAAATGTAAGGAAGACTGCAGCAATTTGCAGACTTCAGAACTGGAAATTACAACGATGGCTGGTTCTGTGGCTTGCAGGTAAGAGCTGGCTGCTGGAATCAACAGTTCCTGAATGACCTGGGTTTAAACCACGGGCTGGCCTTGCAATGTGAAGGGCAGGTGGTGTGAGCCTGCATCAACTCTGTCTATTGTTGTACCTCTGTGCTCATGCCCAGTGAAAGTCCAGGACAGACCCCAGCAATGATAGGTGGGGGAGAAACAGGATGAACATGACCAAAATATGTCATCATATTTTTTGGGGGCTGATAAATTGTTGTAATGGTGAAGGTGAAAAAGCCAACATGAGATGCTTGAACAGCCAAAAAACAAACAAACAAACAAAAAAAAAAACTGTCAGCAGAAACGACTGCAAGCTGAAGGACCTTGTGATCATTCACGATAGAACGAAACTCTTCATTAATAAATGGCACAGGGACACAACATTAAGTACAGAGGAGATAAGGGGAAATAAACAAGCTTGAGCGTCTGAAAACACCTTATATGTGTTGAATTGTTTAACTGCATATAACCAACGTATTCATGTCCTGACACCCACGATGCCAATGGGTGTAACCCAGTACTGCATGAATGCCATGGGGTGCTGACACAATCCATGGGGATTACCACAAAGGGTAACCTAGCAATTATCTAGGGTTTTTGGTTTGAAAGTGGCTTAAGGGGGAAAACAATGAAGAACTTGTTCTCTAGTTGCAGTAATTTTAAAAGGGGTTAGGAAATGTGCCTTTAAGGGAGAAAAAAACAATTCTCTTGCCTACAAGTAGCCAGATGTAAACAGGTTCATCTGTAACCTTCAAGGTTTTTATGGTGAGCAATTCAGAACTAACGCCACATCAAAGCTAAACCAGTCACCGAAATCGTCTGCTGTCCAAATTACAGGTAAATGATCCAAACCACCATTACGTATGTACTTTAGGCTCTGTACAAGATCCAGCATAGTAACCTCTGATGTTTGTGCATATCGACAAAAAATCAGTGACCTCAAAACATCGTAACGCACTGTCCAACTCGGACATGCCACAGCCTCAGAAGGCAGGAAACGGTACTGAAACCCATTGAAGATGCAGGCCTAAAACAAACCGAGACAGAAGATACCTAAAAGGAAAAGTATCAGACACAAACAGTGAGGTCCATTTAAATACATGGTCCTGTGGATCAAAAAAGAAACTGTAATGTCAATATTGGGACTTTCAGTCAAGGAGGAATTGACAACAGCATTTGGGAGGCATTTCAAACCGTCTATATGGAGTAGATTCTCAGTACAAGTGACGACAAACCTAAGCAGGTTTAAATATAGAAAATATCAGACTGACTAACGTTACCTTTAATGCTAAGGTAGAATAACCTTAAATAAAACCACATGTATACAGCTGATTAAAGACCTGGTGGATTTGTATTAAACTTTCATCCCCTTCAATCCCCAGTTTGCCCCAAACCCCTGATGGTTAGAAGTCTCCAGTTAACATGTGATTGGTCTGGCTGTGGTGTTCCTGTTCCTTAGCATCTTTCAAGGATTACTTGCTGTTGTACAAAGATAGAAATACAGCCAGTAGGACTTTTGTTTGGGGGAGTATGGGGGAAATGGTCCAGTTTAAGTATTGATGAAGGCAAAAAAGGTTAGCAGCAACCTTTTCATGCTCTGTGTCTGTCTCTAGCTTGTACTGTGTTTGTATTCATGTAATCAGTCCACTGATCTGATTAGCTCTGAAGGTGGTTTCGAGGGTTTTTTCGGCGGGTTGCCTTTTACAGTATTTCGTACTTGTCGACCACGAAGGACGTTTCCATGGAGAACCGCACCGGACTGTTCCCATCCAAGTGAGACACTTTAGTGACCTGTAAAAAGAAGAAGAGGCAAAGGTATTTCATTTTTACAGTTTCAAGAGCATCCATCAAGAAGGAAGCTGGCTGTTATGATGATCGCACATTCCTACAAAGCATGCTTTCATTATTGATCATGATGGAAACACTCACTGAATAATGATATTACAGGTGCTCCCTGAATTATGATGGAGAAACATTAAGACAAACCCATTGTACACTGAAGGCAGCGGAAACAAATGTATTATACACTGTATGTATTAGGGGTAAGAATCTCTAGGCACCTCATGATTCGACTACCAATATCAATGATTCTCGATTTGTTTTTTTCTAAACTCGTTTTTTTTCTTTACCATGTGACCACATGAAACAAATCTATGGCGTCAAAATAGGTCCTAAAGTTTTGAGAACCAAAAAAACCCGTAACCAAAAATTACGAAAATGGATACTTCAAGAATAATAAACTCACAATAAGACGTTACAGAGCTCAGTTAGTGATGCTAATGTTTAAGTTTGTGTAAGAACAGAAGCTGGTCTACATGTTCAGATGCAAGTATGCTCGATTATCGATTGTTGTCATTTGTTAATCGATTCAGAATCGTTACCGTCCGAATCACGATGCATTGAAAAATTCGAATTATTCCCCCCTCTAAAAAAGACACATATTATGTTCCTGGTGCAGCACGGTGGCGCAGTGGTTGGAAGCTGTTTGATCCCGACACTGAGCTCCTCCTGTGTGGAGTCTGCATGTTGGTTTCCTCCCTCATTCCAGAGACACGTGTGTTAGGTTAACTGGTGTTTTCAAAGTGTCCTTAGTGCATTTACACTGTCTATTGCTGTTCCTGCCTTGTGCCCTGTGCTGCCTGCTAGGCACCACGGCCCTGACTGGGAACAAGCGGATAAGAAAATGAATAAAGAAATGAGTAAATGAATGTTGAAGTTCCTGTTTGCTTATGAGAAAAAACAAATCTGCCAGTGGGCACAGAACATCTGTATTCTGTTTTGTAACGGCCATCGAAACAGAGCGATCAAGTCAGCCAGACAGAAGGTGAACTCTTTTTTTCACGCCTGTCCAATCGCAGCACTTCCTGTCCCACGCTTGCTTGCTTACGTTTCTGAGGTTCCTGGTTGTCGGCGCACGCAGCCGTTACCATAGTTTCCTCCTCACCGGCTCCTGTGTGATGATGATGATGTCACAGAGCATGCTGAGCCGTCCAGCTCTCGTCCCCCCCTCTCCTCCCCCCTCACCCACTCCATCTCACTGTCTCTACAGACTCGTTTTCAGTACAGAAGCAGCTGTCCTCTTGTCTCTCCTTCTCTGCACTACAGGACTTGGCGTATCGAGCAGGTAAGCCGCCTCGCCGCTGCGAGGGCACGTTCTTGCGCTCACATTCCTCTGGTGGGACTTTAAGGTTCGTGCAATGAAGATGAAACCGTTTTCAAATGAATCAAATGAAATATGTAAAGAAGTACGTAAAGCTGTATGTTTAAGTAACGCTCACGTTTTAGGACACCTCGTGATTCAGGTTTGGGAAACTCGTGGTGGGTCTGATTGATGTTCCCAGTGCTCCGTGTTGAAGAGGGAGCTGCGGAGGTCGATAGAAATGGCTTTTCTTTTTGTTTTGTGTGATTCTATGCCACACCACACTATTGCTGTTGTCACAGCCAGATACAATTAACCTGTATTATTCGGAATGTGAGAGAGCTGGAGCAGTTCCAACCTGAAACGTAACTCTGCGTCTGTTCATAAAATATTGATATTGTTTTCATAAAAACAGCTGCAACGTATGATTTCTGCTTAACATGGTTATCAACTTTCACTTATGAACCGTTTAGCCTAAAAATATCAGTGATTTTCTAACATACGGGATGTAATCTTTATTTTTTTAAATAGTTTTTTTATATAGACCTTAGTACTGCTTAGGGTTTTTTTCCCATCAAAATGAAATATAACCTAATTTTTGTGAGCAGTATATTTAGCCCTGGGGCACATCATCAGCCAGCTGAATCAATTTGCTTTTGAAATTGCCTTGAGGAAGATGTTAGGCAGTAGACCTTCTATGCCTCGGTGTTTAACGCTGTGCAGTGTTGATTTTGTTGAATCGGAAGTGCTTTAACTGCGTGTGACTCTTCTACAGCACTGTGCTTGAATTTCTGCCATTTCTTACACACGAAGTCCCTCTTTCTTTCCTTAAAAAGGGATTGACAAGTATATTTATTATAATTTTTATAATAAACCAAGCAAACAAAGACAGGGATTTACATAGCCCTAATTGCACAATGAAACACTGGCATTGCTCACGAAAATAATTTTCTATTTCAAAAGGAGTTGCAAAATTTTTCTCAATTTAAAAGTCTCTAACAATCTAATAAGCAGAACCTGTGGAATTCAAATGAGCTTAAAACTTGTCGTAAGCATGGGTGCTTGAATAGCATAACCCTCCAAAGCCTCCTCCACTTACTGTCAGGTATGTCAGTTTTTTATATTCACAAAAGAGGACAGAGAGCAGCTGTCTTACATACGTCTAATTCATGTCTGAATGACAGAAGCTAGTATGAGTGAACCCTTGCTTTTTGTAAGTGTTTTAGCTGTTAAAAGATAAAGTGACAGGAATGACTGCATTGTATCGTACAGTGATGCCCTAAATGTTTTCATGTTGTGTTTTAATTCATATTTTTGTCTCAAATTAAACTGTGTGCAAAAGTAGATAAACTACAATATGACCATGGTAATGTCTGGTCAACCCCCATTTCCATCCTGTATAGTGCCTGTATTGTAATTTTTTCCAAAATACTTTTATGGCTTATTTTTATTTATTTATTTATAGATTTATTGATTTTTTTTAAAGGTTTTTCCACAAGTTAACATAACTCATAACTCTAGTCTGCGTAATTAACACAACCTGAAGTAAGTACCACAATGTCTTACTAAATTAACACCCTACTAGATTAAATGCACAAGCTAAAAGGAATACCATAATCGAATACATTTGTAAATAAATAAATAAATAATAATTATAAAAAAAGGGGGAGGGGGTTGCTCTAGTGCACACTCAAGTCCCACAAATGAACAAAACAAAAACCTTTAACCCGTTTTGGTAGTTCATTTTTTTACATAATCCAAAAAAAGGGACCCAAATTTAATTGAAGGCCACCCATGTAGGATGGTTCCCTTTTTGAGTCTTGCTCCTCCCAAGGTTTCTGCCTTCTACTTTCAGGGAGTTTTTCCTTGCCACTGTTGCCCTAGGCTTGCTTAATTTGGGACTGGCCTTTTAAGATCACATACGATTGTAAAGCTGCTTTGAGACAATGCGCCGTTATAAAAAGCACTATAGAAATAAATTTGACTTGACTTGTTAAAGCCATTTAAAATACCGTGGCTTGTTTTTAAACCAAATATGTGTAAGATTTTGCACTTGCAAATGACATGACAGAGCTCTTTGTGGTATGGTTTTGTTTGTATCTCTTACTAGTTAAACACTTCAGATTTTTGCTGTTTACCTTGTGTTATCTGGCACAGTACATAGTGGTAATGTTTGATTTGTTGCCTCACTTTTCTCCTGCTTCTTTTTTTTTATGTGAGTCTGGTGTCATGTTGGCATATGGTCAGTGCCTGCTGCCCTACTGGCATCACCGCCCCCAACTGCAACACAGAGACTCCTCATCCCCCCCCCTCTCTCTGCTTTACTGCCTCCTCTCTGTCCAGATACTTGTGCACGGAATGCCTCAATGCTCTGTTCATTTCATCTTCACTGGTGCAGTGAGACCTGATGGTTCCAGATACACTAGTTTAATGATGAAATGTGGCCCGAAGCCTCTCGGCTGTATCTTGTAGCATGTGGATAAGGTCCAAGCATTCCACATTCCACAGTGAATTTCAGAATTGAAACCGAAACACATGTCGAGTCGCTTCTGTAACGCTCCGGCTGAATGAACGGGAATTAAAGCCTGAATTCTGTAAAATGCTTAATGCGGTAAATGAGAATGTGCTGTTTGGAATGGAACACATTCAGCTGGTCTCTGTAGTTTAAGATACAAACGAGATAATGAAGCAGTTGTGTAACATGTAAACCCCGTGTTTGTACATGCTTTTGTGAATGGACAGGATGGGCTGTTGTGTTGCTGCGTGATGGACGGTTGTTATAAAGAAGAGACCGTATTTACACAGCCGAGGCCAGGAGGGCTTGTGTGCTGTCAGTCTTCTGTAGAGGCTGGAACGCAGCAGAAAAAAGGTGCGAGACTTGTTATTTGGAAGCACAGCCATGATGAAATTAGGTTACTCAACCACTAAATGAAGATACTCACAAGATGCTGTTCCCATCAGGTGGTTTACGAAGCATTGTTGTTATTTTGGGATAAGATCATTTAGAGAACTGCGAGACATATTTGCATATGAATGGGACCACATCGAGACGCGATCGTTTTGGTCCTAATAACCGGCTGGTCCGATTAAACGGACCTTTATTGTACGATTTACACGTATAGCAAACGGACAAACAAGAACTACTGTTACTTACCAACTTTGTTCATTGAAAAATAAGTTTGCAACAAAGTTTTTGAAACGATCTACAACACAATGTATAGGTACTCAGCATGCGAAGCATAATACTGTAAAAAACAAGTTCTT
>JAUZSU010002982.1:0-11489 GCA_034780255.1 Parotocinclus maculicauda
CCAGAACATCTTAATTTAAGAACTGGAACTGGTACCAGAACATCTTATTATAAGGACTGGAACTGGTACCAGAACATCTTAGTGAGAGGACTTTGGGTTGCCAGATTTCACACCAAGTCAGCTGACACCACTCATTTATAAAGAAGTCGTACGTTTTTGGAACCAGAAGTTAAGGATCCAGCAGTGCTTTGACCCTCTTGGCACTTTTTATCTCAGACGCTGGCTGGATGTTTGGACGGATGGTTGGCACAAATCATAATGTAAAATGACCCTATTAGTGGAGGGGTCCGAGTCTGGCACTCTCAATGAGAGGACCACTCAGAAACATCTGTGTAAACATTATATTCAGTAAGATTTTTATTCACATTGTGTTACCCATGAGAAAGAATTAGTGGAGCACTTTGTTATTTGTGAGATCAGACCGAGGCGGTGGTGGTTATCGATCGGTGTTGGATTACGTTAGAATGATGCGGCGGAGTCAGAGGAGAACCACAAAGAACCACAAGGTCCTAATAGAGAGTCATGACAAATAAACTGATCTGAAAATGTTCTCCTACCTGCTCATGCTGCTCCACCTTCAGGCTTTGGGAGAATAACTGAAGATCGAGGCGTTTCCTCTGCTGGATGACCTGCTGCAGCTCACGCTTCTGCACAAAGGAAAAAAAACCTTGACTCTATGGCCATGAGGTGCTTGGACGACACAACAAATCGGGATTAAATGCCTCTGTTAACGCTCTGGAAGCCTTAGGTGTGTAGAAGGACCGAGATGCTGCACCAGAGTGGATGAGGATCTGAGGAGGTTCAATTGTAAGCCACTTTACCTGGGAAATGTGTCTGTAAATGCATCATGCGCAAAATCATAATACAAGAGTCATAAAACCATGAAGATATGTTCTAACCTCTTCTGATTTTGAAGCTTAAGCTCATATATCTAACTTCAAATGTTCACAGTTCTTGAATCCCTCTATCCTCAGATCTGATCCTGGATTTTTTTGAAGGAAAAGCCTATATAGTTTCATGAACAAGTGTGAAATTTATTGCGAGCGTTATACCGGCAGAGCTGCAGAAGATCAAACATGTTAAATGTGGACAAAAACGTTCTGCAGAGCCGGGCACACCGGTTAATGAAGTCTTAGGACCTCTTGCCACTTTGAGGAGGCCATGCTACATTCCAAAAAGGACACCTCACCCCTATGGCACTATGATGCTCCCCATGTCCCTAGAAACCAGCAGACAATGCTCATCTCACCAGAGGTGGGTCACAAACTTGGTTTGCTTAGCTTGGCATACATACTGGATTTCTGTAACTGTAAAAATATAAATATGACAGCTCCTTTGTTCGCCCAATCTCTTCAGTTCCCAAACTGAAAGTTCTGCATGTACCCAAGATAAAACGGGCGACAGTTCTGGAATCCATCAAGCCTCAGGTCTGATCCTGGTCTCGTTTAAGAGGGAACTCTTCAGAGTTTCACAGTCATGTGTTACAGGTAGTCTGAGCATCTTTGTAGTGGAATTGCAGAAGAACAAACACGGTAAGCACACACTGTTTATTCAGTGCTTTCTTAACTTAAAAAGCCTGGTTCAGGTTTCTAAACCATCTTGATTCTTTTGAACATGTTTAAAGTGCCGTGTCTGCAGCACGTTCAGGTTGGTCCATGTGATTCTCCTCCCGGGGTTTAAATCCCTACGGCATGCCCGAGCTACAGATGAGCCGAATTTAGTCACCCTTCATTTACCGAGCCAGGAGAGCTATTAAATGTCATGCAGCGTAAGTAAACATCTGCAAACACGTGCACATCAACATTCCTGATGGGCCGCTTTTATTCGACTCTATTTAAGGTTCCTTTTTTGAAGCACCAAGGGTGAATCCAGACAGACAGCCAAAGACACCAAGAGCTATTTATAACTAATGCGATGCAAAGTGCTGCTCGAAGTAACCCAGAGGAGACGGGGTAGGTCCAAATCTGCACCTCAGTAGAATACTAAACCAAAAGTCAGAGGCATCCTGGACCAGTCAGTACTGATTATTTTGGAGAACTGCTACAGCAGGTCCAGAGAAGATCATCACCTCTCGCCTTGGATCTTCTCCGCTCTTTGGTTTCAGGATGACGGGACTGAACCCGACCTCTCTGTCAGAGACACTGTCCATCAAAACGACATCAGAACCAAGAGCTACTGACCTTAACCTTCTAGTAGTGGCCATTTTATAGGAAACGTCAAACGTCACGTTCAATTTCATCACCGGTCCTGGATTTTACGTCTTAAGATGTAGAAAGGTACGGGGTCATCCTAAATTCTCCACCCACTCTCTATTATGGAGAGGGTCCAGTCCAGTACCCGTACCCTCTTCGTCCATCCTAGGTGCCTCCTATCCCAGAGGAGTGGGCGGAGCTTCTGTGGTATTTGTGAATGTAACTCTGTATTATAGAGCTTGATAAAGGTTGGATAAAAATCCCTTACCCGTGTGCTCCTATCAGATATGGATCAATGACGGTTCTGAGGGAGGGGAGACAGATCACCCCTGTTCAGTTTACTTGTTAGGACTGAAATTCCTCAGATTATGACTGGTTTTAATGATATTATGGTCTGTAGAGACAGAAACATCTACAGTAAATCCCTTCTGATCTTTATTAGAGGAACATCGTCTATAAACCTTTGGTGATAAACTGGAGGGAGTTCCTCTGGTCATTTCATCATCCCATCATGATTTGGTGTCACGTTTTTTGGAAATCCAGGAATGGATGTTTATTAAGAACTGAACTGAAGATGAGCGGTGGGCTCTGGGGTTTTATGGTTTCTCGGGGATCAGGAAAATGAAATGGTCCTCCTGAGCAGAGCAGGCTGGAGGAGGAAGGGCTTTAATAACCTTTAGGACGGATAATGAAGTCAGACTGCTGGAGATGTTTCGACAGGAGCAGCTGCACGCCTGATTATCCCTCGCTCTCAGAGTCATGCTCCATCATGGAGGTCAAGCTCCACACGTCTAGAACCTACCCAGAACCGAATAACAGCTGTTTAGCTGTTTAGAAACACAGCATCAGAACCTCATCTGATCCAGTCAGTCTGAGAAGATCTCAGAACCTCGTCTACATGATGGATCTGTTATGTGATGGTGAAGCCCAGCAAACGTCTCTCCAGGTTTATCTTCATTAAAAGGGTCCGGACCTGCCATGGTGCCACGTCTGGACTCTTTTCTTCCCTCCCAAATTCCTGCTGGTTTTCTTTTTCTGTCTTTCTTTCTTTTTCTTTCTTTGTTTTTTTACTTTTTTTTTTTCTTTTTCTTTCTTTCTTTCTTTCTTTTTTTACTTTCTTTTTTTATTCTTTCTTTCTTTTTTTCTTTCTTTCTTTTTTTTCTTTCTTTTTTACTTTCTTTTTTTTTCTTTCTTTCTTTTTATTTTATCTTTCTTTCTTTCTTTTTCCTTTCTTTCTTTCTTTCTTTCTTTTTAATTTTTTCTTTTTTTCTTCTTTCTTTCTTTTTCTTTCTTTTTCCTTTTTTCTTTCTTTTTCTTTCTTTCTTTCTTTCTTTTTCTTTTTTTTTCTTCTTTCTTTTTTCTTTTTTTTTCTTTCTTTTTCCTTTTTCCTTTCTTTCTTTCTTTTCTCTTTCTTTTTTTCTTTTTCATTTTTTCCTTCTTTCTTTCTTTTTTCTTTCTTTCTTTCTTTTCTTTCTTTCTTTCTTTCTTTTTTTCTTTTTCATTTTTTCCTTCTTTCTGTCTTTTTTCTTTCTTTTTTCAACATTTTTCCCTACATTCTTTCATTATTTCTTTCATTCTATCTTTTTTCTTTTTCATTCCTTCCATCCTTCCCTTCTCATTTTTTACCTTTCTTTCTTTGTATATCTTATTTTTTTATAGTTTTTCCTTCCTTCCTTTCTTTCATTCTTTTGTTCTTAATTTTTTTCTTCTCTCTTCAGCCTATTTCATTTTTTCTTTTATTTTTTCTTTTATCTTCATCTTTTCTTCCTTTCTTCTCCAGGGTCCAGTGTTGCTCTGCTTTACACCATTCCATTGTTACTTGATGATGTAAGCTCTGCTGATTGGTTAAACCCGGTGCCCGGTTTATAACGCTGAAGATCATTCTCCTGAGTGGGTTTGGAACTCCCTCAGCACTGGGTGCCCCTGATTTTCCACACGATTAAGAGGTGTGTCCCAATACTTTTGTTCATGTGGTATATTCTGAGGTCTGTCTGACAGAGGACGTTACGTTCTACACTCAGGCTTTTTAGGAGAAAGCTGTGCTCACGTTACATAACCAAACACTCCCAGGATGCTTTGTGCCTCTTATGCTGTTATTAATCCGTGCTACAGGCCGGACCACGTCAGCTTTGGGTCGGTGATACCTCCGGGTCATAACGGGGATTAAAACACAGAGCAGAGGCACACAAATACGGTCCTGATACAACTCACCAGAGTCTGACATGTTTGGACTTTATTCTTCACCTCTCGCTCCAGAAGCTGGCACCTCCTCCTCCTCTCTCTCACCTCTGTCTCCTAAAAAACAAACGTCAGGAACGTCAGAGCGAGGAAACAAATCAGGCTTCGGGTCTAACGTAGGCGATTGGAGGGTCCAATCAACAAAACAAAGCAACGTAATGCTACCACCGCCATGCTTCACAGGACATCGTCAGATCTTTATCCTCATCTGTAGTGTCTAGCTAAAACAACAGGGGGCGCCTCGTCAACATCAGAGTCCAAATATCACTCAGAGTCTCTCACCCCCCCCCAACAAAAAGCCTAAAAAATCCCAACGTTCTAAACAACTTTCAATTTGTCGAATAAACAAAAACAAAATAAAAATATAACCAAAAAATATTACTGAAGTATGAATTACTGTTAAATAAAACTGTAAACAATGGTTTATATACTGTATAATTAAACAAAATTAGTTATTAATATTCCAGCTTTTTTAAAATTAGTTTTAAAATATAAAGGAGACAAAAAAACTCGGCACTAGTAAGGGATGCCAGTGGCTTTAATTTAAATTCTTTCGCCAAATAAACAAAAATAAAACGTTAGATTCTGCAGATTTCATTAATTCTTTAATCTAATGGACACAAAACCAGGCTAAGAATTTTTAAAATAAAAATAAGTTTGTTTTTACAGTATTTTATTCCATAATGTGTTATAATTTTATCTTTTTACAACTGTCACAAATTTAAAATGAAATAAAAATCAACATAAATAAACCCTGAAATTATTAAACTACTATTACTAAAAGCTGGAATTATTATTTATATATAGTATAATAAAATATCTCATTTTAAAATAAAATAAAAAATGTAATGGAGGCAAAAACAGGTTAAAAACTAAATTGCATTAATTAAGAATTATTATTATTATTATTATTATTATTATTATTATTATTATTAATAATAATAATAAAAAATAATAATCTCACAAATAAGTGAGGTTATTTTAAACTACTTTAACATTAAACAAAGTAAAGTATTTAAATAAAAATAAACAAAATATATATTGCATTTAGTAGATTTAAATTAGTCATAATTTGGGTTCTAAAAATTATATATTGATAATATTAATAAATATCAAATAGATCCAAAATAAATCAAAATTAATTAATAAATCATAGAATTATTTCAGTACTAACTACTCTGGTTAAAAACTATAATTAATCAATAATTACTAAATTATTAGCTTTTCAGTCATTAAATCTAACGGAAAATAAAAAAGAATAAAAAATAAACACTTAAGCTATTTAAATTCAGAATTCTATATGTACTGAGATTCTTATTGTTATTTCTCTTTGGTTTTTCTTTTTTCCTAAAGTTTCTTTTGATATTTTCATAGAATTTTCAATTCAGATTCATTTTTAAACTTTGTTAAAAAAAAAAAAACAGACCAAAAATAAATCAGACGTAAGAAATACCTAATATTATCCAATACACTGGGCAGCATGGGGCACAAGACGGGAACCAGACCTGGACAGGGCTCTAGACCAGACGCACTGGCACACTTTAGAGATGCCAGTTGACCGATCGCGTGCGTTTGTGATGTGGGAAGAAATCTGAGTTTGACCTGAGTCAGAGCTTGAACTCGAACCCGTGTCTCTTGAGCTGTGGGCACTGTCAGTGGTTGGTCCCTGCCTTGCACCCTGTAGTGCCAGTTTGAAATTTGTGCGCTCCGTTCACCTTTCTTCTTTTGTATTTGTGATGTATTGCGTAAGTTGTGTAACGTTCAGTTTAGAAGAATGCGTGGTGGCAAACTGGCACGTGGCTGGCGTACGGACGCCGCGGATGCCGTGTCGGGTGTGCCGTCGTCACGGTGACAGCCTCTCCCCCATCCATCTGCTCTGTCGCCGTAAATCTTCGCTCTCGTGTTTCCAAACACACGGGTTCTGCGCGTGGCGCTACGCCGCCGATGCCCGCAGGCGTGGGTTTGTTATTCGGTCGGCTCACGTCCAAAATAAGCACGGCGTGATCCGATGCCCTGAGAAATCGGGAGGGTTTGGGTAGCTAAGAATAAACTGGCACATCAGCGACGTTCTAATAAACCTGAGTAATGTTCTCTCAAACAACCGAATTTAAAAACCGTTACCAAAGGGGCAGAGCTCTAATGCCAATGCCAGTCTTATCATACAGGAGGTGGCACACAGCTCAAATTCCCTTAGTCAGTCTTCAGCATGGGGAAGAGGGGAAAAAACACATAATTCCAACCAGAGAAATCAGGGAATATCCAAAAAAAGCTCCAATCAAGCGGAACTGTGACAAACCGGTTAAGGATTCAAGCAAAAAAAATCGTAATATTGTTACAAACAAAACAAACAAAAAATGCTACAAATAAATTCAGAAGCTTTACATATGCTTTGTAATTTTTTTTTAATGTTATAAAACAGATTATAACCTAGGCTGAAACAATTAATTAATAAATATAAAAGTAGAAAATCAATCAAATATTTTTTGCCAGAAAAAGTCACTATTATTTTCTTAAACGATTCTCGTTGCTCTTAAACAAAGAAAAAAATAACAGAATTACGTTAAAATATGTTTACTTTTATATTTTTTTTTATTATTTTGCTGCTTTTTTTTAAAAGTATTTTTAATGCCCGTTTTTAAAAACGAAAAAATACAAATTGGCTTTCTCTTAAGCAGTTAAATAACCTAAAAACTGAATTTCATTTGAAATAAAACATAAAACTTAGCTCTGTGTTTTTCTTTTCACTCAGTTTTCAGTCCTGTTTAATTTTATATTATATAGTCCCATTTTATAAGACAACAAAAACAAAATAACTTCGATTTTAGGCTAAAACTGACAATAAAATCGAGAGACATTATACAAGATGAGAGAGTAAATGTATAAAATAAGAAATTATTGAATAAAATAAGGTACAAAATGCATTTTGCCATTATTTCTTCTCCAAAATCCACCAAAATAAGAAGCGACGCCTTAGACCGCATAGCCAAAAGTTTATGGACACCCATAAAGTGGATTTGATCATCACCGGAGCCAGCGCTGTACCTAGTGCTACCCAGGTTGGTATCCCGTTTTTGGGCTTGGGCCCCAAATCTAATGCAAATACTCTAAGGGCTAAGGGCACTACATTTCCCATAATGCCCAGCATCTTTTTAAAAAGCTTGAGGCAAAGCTTTCTAATTTTCAGACACCCCCAAGTATCCATCCAGTGCTTTAGGTGATTGGTTCTTCGTTTCTCATCCGTGGCAGAGTAACGTCCTCTTGATCCCTAATCCGGTTTGGGTTTGAATCGATTTAGAATGAAATAAAAAGAAAGATTTGAGTGCATGCAGCCTTAAATAGCAGCTCTTGAGCAGCCGGGGCTCGAGAGAAAAAGGAATCAGTACCGTATGAGATCCTACATCCTGCAGCTGGAGAGGCTTCACTAGGTTCCTCCTGGTTCCTCCTGGTTCCTCCTGTGGTCTCTCAGCTGCTGTTTGCTCTGGGTGTGGAAATGTCAGCCTGCACTGGGCCTGCGTATCTCTGTCTCTGTCTCACTCTCTCACTCTCTCACTCTCTCTTTGGCTGATACCTCTTTACCCACAGGACTTTGTCACCACAGCAACCTGGATAAAAAAGACCATACATTCCACACTTTCCCTGTATCTTCATCTCTCTGAGGGAACAACAGCGGCGAGGCTCAGGCACGAGGACGAGACGGGCACGATGGATACCACCTGAGCTCAGCCTGGCACGGAAAACAAAAACGTCCCCGTTATGGCCCGGCAGGTTCTTCTAACGCCTAAAGTTGATCCAGAGAATAATCATGATCACTTCATCTAACAAGGTTAAACAGGCTGCCCTTGTAAATGCGCTAATGAAAATATCAACAGCATCAGACTAATGGTCCGGAAACCAAAGCTAGCGGCATCACCGCGGGGCGGCACCGGGATCACCACATGGTGGCGGGACTCATACCCGGGTCCCTGGGGCTGCAGATCTGAGCGCCGTGCCAAATATTCAAATATTAAAGCAGAAAGGCTTAAAAAGGGTTAAAAGCTGGATCTGGAGGATAGGTGCACAAACTTTTGCACACCTCAGATGTAGCTGTTTCTTGGCTGGAACATGGATCCACATTGTTTGGTTTTATATTTGAGCTGTTCGTGTCGTCTTCCTTTTTGATTCGTTTTTATAAAAAATAATATCCAAGTATCACTTTAAATAAGTGGACCTGGCAACCTTTACACAAACGATAAATATACAGTATATTGGGAAATCAAAAAATGTATTTTGTATAATCCTCTTACATCATTTGATTTTTTTTCTTTATTAAAATATTGCATAAATTAATTTTAAGACGTTTAGTTTTATTATTCAGTTCTGTTATTTATTTATTTATTTATTTCCAACATTTGATTCTATTATTTAATTTTGATATATTTTTTTCTTATTTGAATCAGTAATTCTCGAATTAATTAATTGTGTTGTTTTATCATTCATTTATGTTTTTGTTTTATTTTATTTTTATATTATAAAGCGTATTATTAAGCAGATTTGTAAAAAAAATAAAGTTTAGAGGCTCAGGTTTATCAGTGTGTCTCAATTTTAATTTGTTTTGTTTATGATTTTTTCACTATTCATAATTATTGTATTTATTTAATGATTTGTTAATTAGTGTATTCAAATTTGGTTTTTGATGTATTTTACTGCAAAAAAGTCCAAAATAGACAACCTAGCTAAATGTGACAGACAGGCCACTCAATAAGTTACAGAAATAATACTAATTTTTATTATTATTACTAATTAATTAGTAATTAATTAGTTAGTAATTAATTAGTAATTAATACTATTATTTATTATTCTTTAAATTTTTAATTAAATTTGCAGGAGTATGTGAAAGAGAGAGGATCAGGGAGCCCAAAAATAAGAAACCACCCTTTAAACCTGAAAGTGAGTGTATAGAAAATAATCCCAAATCATTTAGAATAAGCAGATCTGGCAACCATGGCAGAATTTATGTATTTTAGGTGGTAAACTCCCACCTCTGCTTGTTGATCTGCACTGTTTAATGGCTTTTTATGGACAAAATGGGACAGATGTTTATGTCCTTATATATTGTAACGTATTATATATTTATTATAGATTATTTTAAAACCTTTGGTCGATAAGGAGAACAAATCTTGATTAGACGGAAATTAAACGGGGCTTTATTTATCCTGTATTTATATGATCCACACTGTTTTTTTACAAAGTAAAATAGAATAAAATAAAACAAAATTAAATTGTATTATAAATGTTTAATTAGAAATTAAATCCTATGGGATAGAACATATAAAAAAAATAGAAACATGTACTTTCTATAATTCTCTTCTCTTCATTTTGTACATTTATAGACATTAATATTATTATAAAATTTTAAATATTATTTAAAATAAATGCATTGCATAAAATAAATCATTTGATTATTGTTTGTTTATTCATTAATTTTTGTAATTAAATTTTTTAACTAAATTATCGGTAAAATTCTGATATTGAATCCATATATTAATTTATTTATTAATTAAATTATTAATTTAGGCATTTATTTCAGTCATTTAGTTCTTTAACTGAATTATTTCTTGAATTAATGAATAATGTAATTATTTATTTAATCATTTATTTATTTATTTCTGTCATATACTTTTAGTGTTTATTCTGGAATTGAATTTAAGTTATTAATTTATATTTTTCTTCCTATTTATTTATTTATTTAATCAGTGCTTTTTTTAAGTGGCGCACGCTTTGGGAAGCAGCTTTGGAGAACGTGTATTTTTTATTTATTTTTGTTCACAATCAATGCCATTTGATCAGAGGGTGCTAAAACTTTTACACAGGACCCATATGAGGGGTGTAACAGTGCTGTGTGAAATTGGGGATCATCCTGGGTGTGGGTTGTTAAAGTCCTTGCTATGATACGGCAGCAACGTTCTCCGGACATCAGAATCCATCAGTTAGGTCCATCTTCACTTAACTGTGACCAACAAAGTTTTGAACTTTGTGTTGATACCTTTTGAGATAAAGAAAATCTGATTGCACCAATCGATTTCTGATACAATTCTGATCTTCTTTGATATCCAACATGACCACCTTCAAACTAGACAAAATTTGCGCCCGATCCAATATAGTGGCTTTCAAGATTTTCCAGACATAGCGTTAACGATGGCCGCCCTCACCCATTACTTACTGGGGTATTCAGATGTCATTTGACTCACCCTGCATAATAGTAAAAAAAATTTTTTTTTAGGCTGAGGCTGTCTAATAATGACAAATCTGACCTTTAATAACCTGTCTTGTTTCTTTTTGGTTGTGTTATGACCCCTATGGCCATTCGTCAGAGTGTTAAGCAAATAAAATGTCAGATTGTGAGAATAAATCAGAGTAAAACCATTTCTGTTTTCTCCAGAGCCTGGGAGCTTACCCACATGGTCCAGGTCTGACTTAGGTCACTGGTGTGTGTGTGTGTGTGTGTGTGTGTGTGTGTGTGAGTGTGGGAGGCATGGTGTGACCATAAAAGCTCTTTTCTTCTCTTGGTCTTTGGAGACAGAGGGTTGCCAGGGTGATGGGGTTGGAGGTTTGGACGTTTGGGAAGCTCAGCAGCTTGTTCTGACATTTACTGAAGGGACCGAGTTACTACACCTTCTGCAAAAGTTTGTGCACCCCCCGGTAACATGCATCTGAACATTTTTTGTGTATAAAATATTCAATGCATTCTGGTTCCAAAAATAACAGCATACACTTTAGACTGTTATTATTTAGACATTTTTCCATGGCAGTGGGGACCCTGAATTCTGTTTGTGTCAGGAATATAAGAGGTATATTTAAAAAAAATTATATATATATATATATATAGGGTTGGGGTTAGGGTTAGGAGTTAGGGTTAGGGTTAGGAGTTAGGAGTTAGGGTTGGGGTTAGGGTTAGGAGTTAGGGTTAGGGTTAGGAGTTAGGGTTGGGGTTAGGACTTAGGGGTGGGGTTAGGGTTAGGAGTTAGGGGTAGGGGTTACTGTTAGGAGTTAGGAGTTAGGGTTGGGGGTAGGGTTAGGAGT
>JAUZSU010002993.1:0-11489 GCA_034780255.1 Parotocinclus maculicauda
TTAAATCTCCCCGTTTTTGGGCGTAGTTTCTATTTTTTTTTCTACAGTCAGGTTCGGTTTTCTTTTTTCTCTTCTTTTCTCCCTCTTTACGTTTCTTTTTTCTTTTTCTTTTCTGCAGCAAATTGTTCTGATCATGTTTTTTTGTTCTTTTTCTTGTTCTTACTGCTCTCTTTGCTTTTTTGTATTGTTTTCTTTCTGTTTCTTTTTTTTTGTTTTGTTTTTATCATCCCTGTGTCCTTTCTCACCCTCGATTCTTTCCTGTTTTTGCTTTTCTGATCCTCCTGTTTAATGAAATCAAACCAAATGTTTCTTTTTTAATCGTATTTATGTTCAAATCTCCCTGTTTTTGGTATTATTTCTGTTATTCTTTCCATCTCCGTTTGGACAGAACCTCATTAAGAATGCCACTTGCACCTAGAATTGTTCTTAAGAAAAAAAAAAGATTAACTTTTTTCTCAATGGAATTAAGAAAAAACACTAAAACTAGTTCTTAAAACTAAAACTAACGCTCATAACATCCTTCAATGCAATTTTCGAGAAAAAGGAAGGACAGCGTTTAAGAACGAGACGTTCAAAAGGAGAAAAAAGATCGTTTTTTAAAGGTTAAACGAACAACGACGACGTTCTGAGCTTTTTCCAAAGAAAAACCTTGCCATTTTTATTTTAAAATCTCCCCGTTTTTGGTATTATTTCTGTTATTCCTTCCATCTCCGTTTGGACTCGGTAAGAGTGCAGGGGTAGGTAAATCAAAAATAAAACAGCAGATATAAAGAGAAAAAGTCTCATTCTGACAGATTTCATCTCCATCTGATTCCTCTGGATGCGTTTATTCTCTCTCTCTCTCTCTCTCTCTCTCTCTTTATTTCCGCGGTTTTGTCTGTATCAATAACAGGACGTTCTTCTCTCGCCGTTCCTCTCCAGCTCACACCGAAATCGATATTGACAGCTCAATACGGGAGATGAAGAGGAACGAGGGATCCATTACCCTCTCCTCCGAACATGCCGATACTCGGCCTCGTCCTGTTCTCCACAATGCTCTTATTTGTGAAATCGGGCCAATCAGAGAGAGAGTGTTATCAGGTTTGCTGCGAGAACGTGATTTAGGATGGAATGGAAGATTTCGGGGCGTCTAGACGTGACCAGACGACCAAAAAAACAAGCATGGAGATCAGACGTATGAAAATAATCCGTCCACTTTTATTCAGCAATGGGATCAGAGTGGAAATGGGTCGTTCTAGCCGCCTGATCAATCCAGGATCAATTTTACGATCTCATATAAAAGAAGCAGGAGCCACGTGTTCGACCTTTAAGCAGGATCTGTATTCTGGAACATTCCTCCCGGGGGTAGGGGGGGGAGAACAGACTTTTGGCGACATGACGGAGCCGTAATTCAGCAGCGCAGCAGGAAAGGGAATCTAATAAAAGTAAAATACAGACGCTGAGTTTATCAGAGCGCACTACGGGAGGGGAAAACACGACCCCGTACTAAAAAAGGGCAGGAGCCAGATCCGATCGGATTTTATTTACAGCAGCTTCTAAGGAACTCCCCGGATTTAAGGGACAGGCCAAGCAAGGAGAAACCGAAACGGGATTCAGGAAAGACGGGAGAAACTGGGAAGAATGTTCGTCAATGAGGAGGAGAATTTCTGTGGTTTTGTTACGTTATTATTCGTATTTATGGCCCTTTCTGTTATTTTGTTTAAATCCGATCAAAGCTCGACAGAGTTACGATAAATTCGGACGTTTACCTCGTCGACTAAAAGCCTAAAAGTGTAACTTTTACGAACAGAACGTCTTTCGAAATGCCACTCGCACCTAGAATTGTTCTTAAGAAAAAAAAAAAAAAAAGATTCCCAGGAGGTCTTTTTCGTAACTTTTTTTTCAATGGAGTTAAGAAAAAACGCTAAAACTAGTTTTTAAAACTAAAACTAACATGCTCCTAATGTCCTTAAAGGCAATTCTCGAGAAAAAGGGAGGACGACGTTTAAAAACGGGACGTTCAAGCGAAGAAAAAAGAAATCGTTCTTTAAAGGCTAAACGAAGAACGACGGCGTTCGGAGCTTTTTTTTAAAAGATTCGCGTTAAAAATAAAACATTTTTTCCAAAGAAAAACCTTCCCAAGACAGAAAAAAGTTCTTCGATTCGAAACCAGAGACGCAGGAGAGTTAATTATGAGCTGCTTCAGGTCCTTTAGTGACATTTCTAGTGGATTAAGGTCCGGACTTTGGCTTGGGCCGTTCCAAAACGTTGTGTGTGAGATCGGGGTCGTTCTTATACAGCATGATGTTCTGACGTTCTCTAGAGATCCAGTTGGAATGTGCTGCTATAAATCAGAATCCAGAGTTCAATCTAAACCGTGATCCTACCACCACCATGTTTCACAGCTTCTTATTTTACCTTCCTCCCAAATAACGCCTCTTATTCACACCTAAAAAAGTTCTCTTTTTGATTCACACACACTCCCGAGGGTCGACTCCTCGACCTAACTGACATGACTCGTCCCGAGATAGGCCTTTAGTTGCTTAGCAGTGACCCTGGGTTCCTTTGTGACCTCACGATGCTCCACAGAAATCCCCGATCGATTCCCACCAAAGTGCGCTCTGAAGATCGGACCCCGATCGATCCCTGCTCTGATTGATCATCCCTACTAATCAGTTAATTGGTTAATTAATCAGGGCAGATCGGTTTCCCTCCTGAGGCAAACGGAGCGAGATGAACGGTCCTGTGGAAGGCCTCGTTCGCCGTTACCCGCTGTGCCGTCGCCATGGAAACGGGTCGTGTTTGGACGACGAGGCGGTGCGGTGTTTAGACTGGGATTCGGACCCGTCGGAGTTTGGATCTGCTTAACGTCGCCCCGGACCCTTTTGTTGTTTCAGGAACTATTTATTATTAGCGTTATCGTTCGTTATTTAAAGGGGCGTACGGGAGAACATACCAAACTCAGCAGCAGAGACAATACAAGATGAGGTCACCCCTTACGGACTGATAAATGAGGTTATGATGGGCCAATCAGAGCGCTCGGATCTGGGCTCCTATTGTCGTGCATTGTTGAGGAATGAAATGTGCTGAAACAGAACCAGCTCTGTGTGTGTGTGTGTGTGTGTGTGTGTGTGTGTGTTTATATGAATGTACAGTATGAAAGCAGATGGTTTGGAACAAGAACCGCTGGTGTTTTTGCTCAGCTTCTCGCTATCTGGACGTGAATCGTCCGTGTGACTCAGCCGCTGTCAGCCGGGTTTTGTGTGGCACGGCAGGACGCCCCGATCCGCCCGCATGAGAACTACGCTACATTAGCTTCCGCCGACACTCGCGCACACGGCCCTGACCTCACAGCGGGTCGGGTTTTGTGAGAGAGCGCCCCTCCCGGGGCAGGGCAGGACAGAACGCGGCACGAGCTTTCATTAAGCGGCTGCGTTTTTATTAGATTACCACCGAGGAGCTGTCAAGATCGCCGTCACCTGCGAGTCGCCATTGTTCAGAGCCAGGCCGTGTCAGGACCTGTCAGGAGGACGGAAAAAGGCCCGCCGCAGGACCTCCACAGGACCTCCACAGGGCCGGCGTGAGGACCGTGGCGCTGGAACACAAAGCCCATGAGATATTGATGAGGACGTTTTAACGCTGGCTGCATTTGTGTGAGAAGATCCCAGCCTCAGACTCTCAAAAGGTCTCTCATTCGTGCCTCAAAAGGTCTGGAAAGTTTTCCTTCTTAAAGAACGTTCCAATATAAATATTGGAACACACACACACACACACACACACACACACACGCACGCAGACAGTAAGTGGTGTTTACGGCGAGATGTTTTGGAGCATAAAGCAGCGTCTAATTTATCCCTTAAAAAACTTCTAATCCAACATCCAACCACATTTTTTTCAGAAGGCAAGACGTTTTAGACTAAACTCCCATCAGCTGTTCAGATCGAAAGCATTTTCTGAGGTTCTGGACGTCCTTCAAGATCTGGAAGACGTCCTTCTTGAAGAGCGCTCCAACGTCACACCACAAACCATTTAGGACTTTCAGAAGAAACTCAACGGGCTGTTCGTGTACGTCAACGAAACCGAAGCCAAAGATCTGAAAGATGGTTTGTGCTTTTTAGAAAACGGTCACTTTGGAGAACGCTCCAACATCTCACCATGAATCTCCATCACAAATATTTGAGGGACGCTATTCCTACGGGATTTTTGAAGAATGTGGCAACTTCACACGAGCAGTTCTCCATCCCTGAAAGATCTGGTAGAAGTTGTTCTTGAATGGGCGCTTTCAGAAGAAACTCGGTGTGTCGTTCATTTATGTCAAGTTTAATTGTCAAAGATCTAAAATATGCTCGACATGAAGAATCACTGAATTCAACACCAAACCAGGAACCATTCAGGACTCGGGAAGATCTGGAGGACGTTCTAGTCCAGAATGTTCCAGGATCCAGCCAGGATTTTTTAGAATCCAGAACCTCAGAATTCAGCACTGCACGAACACGACCGAAAGAATTGTGCGACCTCCAACCACAAACCAATCAGCAACATCTCTAGATGATGTTCCTCTTGAAAACGCTCCAACTTTTCACCGCAATCCATGAAACAACCTTTTTCAGACTAATCCCTATGAATCATCTAGTTATGAAGGTTCCTCCTGACCATGGAGAAGGCCAAATTTAAAACGTATGTCGTGATTAAACATCACACAGAGCCTCCTGGAGCAGTTCAGAAGCTGGAACTGTAGAGATCTCCAACCCTCAATGCTCTGGAAGATGTTCTCCAATAACCAGTCCATCAAACTTATTCCTGAGCTATTTGGAACATGTTGCTCCACCGTTCGGGTTAGGTCACTCCCTGAGACAGGTCACATTTTTAGGATCGAGTTAAAACGATTCTCTGGACGATAAGCAGTTTGTTTATTGTTATCTTCCATGTTTAGACTCCGTCTGACTCTTCGTGTTTCTCACACGGTTCAGATCTGCTTAACGTCGCTCCGGCGCTTTTGTTTTTTGTTTTGTTTCTCACAGTAACGAGTGATTCACTCCCAAAGTCAGGAAGGTCCGAGGCCGGGGACGGGGACGGGACCACGAGTGGAAACGAAGCTCCGGTGCTGTGTGTTACAAAAAGGTACCAAAAATAACCCCGTCTGATTCCCACGTCTCATCACTTCATCACTTCATCTTAATTCCTGGGGAAGGCAAACCGTCCGAACCCGAGTCTGATAAATGAAGCGTTAGATTTGGAAACTCCATAAAACTCTGCTTAATGTAACAGAACGGCCTTATTAGTCGAGAAATCCTCCATCACCTGGATTTAATACCGTTCGTTATAAGATTAAACCGGGGAAACGTAAAAAGGGGTTTTAGTTTGTTCAAAAAACTCCAGATTCACTTCTATGTCTATTTAAAATTACTTCTTATCAAAAAGCAAACTGTTTTAAAACGCATTAACCTGTGTTGAATCGATTTAATGTGTTAATTTATGTCATTATTTTCTCTAACACGTTTCACGTAAATTATGCTCATCCGGCATTTTTTGAGATGTTTTCGCATTTTTTTGTGTGCATTTAATTTCCCCTCAATAAAAAAAAAACCTAGAATTTGCTTTAGGGTTACTTTTACATGAACTAAAAATGATTTTAGTACAGGCCGTTCAGGAGATCATCGTCTGCTCCTGCAAGAGCAACCCGAAAAAAAGTGCCATTTTTACGTCGTTTTATAATTTTTGTTCCGTAAGGACGATCTTTACTTAAAAGGCTTTTAAACTTTTTAATAAAAAGGCGGCCTCATAATTGTGTTTTTATGTTTTAAGGTTTAAAACATTACAGAACGATGTTCGAGTAAACAGATCATTCATAAAAAGTTATTTAAAAAATATGTTTTCAACCTTTTTTCTTAAGAATGAAGCTAAAAAAAAATAAAAAAAATAAAAAAGGGTTCTTCCGGTCCCGGAACTGTATCGCTCTATATTCTATAATTTTTCTAATTAATTATAGTTTGTGTAATTTATTATATTCTCTTTAAATACGCTCTTTATACTTTTATTTTTAACATTAATCTAAAAAGAATTAAGTCATTTTGTTGAATTCTTACATCCAGGCTGTAAGCGGGTCGTTTGTTTTTGTTATTTCTCCTAATGACGTTTCTTCTTGATGGCATTACGGGGTTTTCCTTGCCACTGTCTTTAAGTTTATTAGGACCAAACTGGATCTTGAGTTTCTGGAGCAGGATCTCGTCCAGCACCACGCTGGATCCACGCCATCTGCCTCGAAGGTGATTAATCAGGACGTTACAGCAGGAGGAACGTGAGAAGTTTTGGCTCGGTCCTCCTTCTACACCCCCGACACACACACACACACACACACACACACACACACACACACACACACACACACACAATGAGACTCTGTTTAGGACGTCTGGAGTGGGCCGAGAGGGCGGCAGTGCCACCTTACCTCTCAGTTTAAGGCTTTAAGGTTTTAGGTTTCCCTGTCCCAGATTTGTGGGGCTGTCTTGGGTGGATTTACACACACACACACACACACACACACACACACACACACACAGACAGCTTATGCAACGTTACTAATCACTTGTTCAAAAGTTTGCAGACACCTGGCGAGACTAATACCACCGTCATGCTTCTAGATTAGATTATATTCCCTTTCCTGATGCCCTGATGCCGTTGAGGAGTTGGTCAGGGTTCCAGTTCATCCCAAATCTATTGGCTGGGGGTTAAGGTCAGATCTTTGTTACTATTGTTACTGGAACATTCTCCAAACGGTTTGTACAAACCGCAGCCTCGTCACTGGACGTCCCAGATGGTGGAGCGTGATCCGTCACATGGACAGTCAGAACGTGTTTCCAGGGCTGCACGGCAATCTCTCACATGGAAACCTGATCCATGAAGCTCCGTTCTGGTTCTTGAGCTGAAGAAGAAGCTCCTGAGCTCTGAGAAGAGTTCATTAAAACAAACGATCAAACAAAAAAGCAGCAGCTTGCACTTCTTCTCGATCGGTAACCATGATCGTTTTAGAGCACAGAGACGATGTTAGGTGATTAAGTGTCCTAATACTTTTGGCTCTGTACGGAGTAAGAACGGGTCTCTGGTCGGTACAGCCAGTGTCTTTGATTAGCACCAGGAATGTTTTTGCGCTCTTATCTCGCTCCCTAATCTAAACTCGCTCTCCCGTTTCTTTGTCCTGGCTTCAGAGGCAGAGCAATAAAAGAGCTTTTAACCCCACTTCCACCCGGGGCTTCACCCGCCCCGCCCGCCCCGCCCCGCCCCACGCCACGCCAGCCATAAACGGGTACACGCATACACAGAGGGGTCAGGCGGGTTAAACACGAGGAAAGATCACGTATCGCCCGCCGTCTCCTCTCCTCAAACTCAGCTCTGTTCCACTGATAATGGAACCTCAGAACCTCCATCTGCTCCTCCGTCACCTCGTTTATACGCCGTATCATAGCAACCGGCCTCTAACGGGGGTCCTGAGAGCACCTCGTACCGAGGGACGGCTCGGACGATGATCCTTCAGTACAAACTTTACAACTCTACCTGACGGGGCGTTACACGGTGCAACTTTACACACATTTTACAAGATTATGCACCATTACACAATGCAACTTTACAACTTTCCCCAAACTTTACACCCTGTACTCTTATCTGGTGCAACTTTACAACGTCAAGCAAACTTTACAACTTGAAACGGTGCGTCAGTACACGGGATTTACAAATTCAATGCAACTTTACGCCATGCATCATCACACTGTGCAGCGTCTCAACTTTACACACATTTTACAGCGGTGGGGCTGTTATATTATGTAACTTTACAACTTTTGCGAAGGGCAACTTTACTATGCTACACAAACTTTACAGCGTTACACGATCTGCTGTTACGCAATGCAACACTAGCCGAACTTTACAACTTTACACAAGGCATCGTTACACTGTGCAACCTCTTAACTTTACACACATTTTACAGTGGTGGTGTTGTTACATAACGTAACTTTACAACTTTACGCAGCGCAGCTTTACAAAACTACACCAACTTTACAGCGTTACATGATCTGCTGTTGCACAATGCAACACTAGCCGAACTTTACAACTTTGTACAACAGTGTGCTGTTACAAAGTGTAACTTTACATGGTGTAACTTTACAATGCTACACAAACTTTACACACATTGTACAGCAGTGTTGTTACATAACGTAACTTTACAACTTTACGCAGTGCAACTTTGCTATAGTACACCAACTTTACACACATTGTACAGCAGTGGTGCTGTTACATAACGTAACTTTACAACTTTACGAAGTGCAACTTTACTATGCTACACAGACTTTACAGAGTTACACGATCTGCTGTTACACAATGCAACACTACCCGATCTTTACAACTTTACACGAGGCATCATTACACTGTGCAACGTCTCAACTTTACACACATTTTACAGCGGTGGTGCCGTTACATAACGCAACTTTACATGGTGCAACTTTACTATTCTACACAAACTTCACAACTTTACATGATCTGCTGTTACACAGTGCAAATTTAGTGCAACTTTACACAAGGCATCATTACACTGTGCTTGACACAATGTGCTGTTACATGAGGATGTAACTTCACGACTTTACACGGTGAATCTTCGCTACGTTACGCAAACTTTACATTTACACGACCCGCTGTCACACAATGCACCGTTACAACTTTACACAAGGCATCATTACATTGTGAAACTTGCGAAAGTGTAAAACTTTACACGGCGATGCAACTTTACACATGTAAGGCTCTTTAAGTCACAGTTTTTTACGTTTGTCTGTTTGTAGACGGTGAAATAAATCCCATAAATAAATGTCTCCTATCTGTAAATACACGGCTCATAAAAATGTAACATAGAACATTAATGAAAGATCTCCTACAGCAGGGATTTGGGGAGGTCAGTAAAGCTCCTGTAGGTGTACTGTGGAGGTGTCCCAATACTTTTGTACTTTTGGGTGTTGTTTTTTTTAAGTGCTGCATTCTTTGGAGCAGGTTTCTGAGGTGAGTGACGTCTCTAAATATTTGTCTCAGTTCTCTAACCCTGACATCTTGCTCATGCTCGTTTCTTTTTTTAATCAAAGCCTGTGGTTTGTACACCAAATGTTATGCTAATACCCCGGGATTAGCCGCCGTGGCGCCTCGCGTTCTAAACCAAAAACCTGCGTGGTACACAGACGGATCTCTGCTGAGCTTCTGCTCGGGTTTTATTCGTACAAATAAAAACACACACACACACACACACACACACACACACAGACGCCTGTTCTGAATTAAAGGAGGAATGCAGCCGGATAAATCAAAACGTAACGCCGCCTTTCTGCATATTCTAATAAATCATAAACCATTAGAACCTCTGATAAAACCTGGTACCTTTACAACAACAACAACAACAACAACAACAACAACAACAACAAAAATAAATAATCAGCTTTAATACAGATTTATTCCTGCAGAGGAACCTGTTTATATTCAGACCATCAATAACTATCAGTTCATCATTATAGGGGCACAAACTTTTACCAAAGGCCAAGCTTTTATAATTAATAATGAATATAACAAATATATACGGAAATTGTATTCATTTTGAAAGATTTTCACATTTTAAGCCAATTTATTAACTTACCAGCAAATATTCATTTATTTAAAACACATTTATTTAATATTTAAACAAATCTAAATAATATCACTGGATTATAAATACACTTTATATAATCAATAAAATGTTTTTTTTATCTTACAATATGATACATTTTGTTCTCTGGCTTATTATTATAGATTATTAAATAATATATCAATCAATAAATCGTTTATTAATTATTATTAATGTTAATTATTTATTAATTTAATCATAGGGGCACAAACTTTTACCAAGGGCCAAGTTATTATAATTAATAATGGATATAACATAAAAAACCTTTAAAAATTAAAAAAAAAAAACTCATATATATTTAAGCCAATTTATCAACTTACCAGCAAATATTAATTTGTTTAAAACGCTTATTTATTTTAAAAATAAATTAAAATTATTTAACCGGATCATAATTACACTTTATATAATCAATAAAACTTTTTTTTTGTAATGAGATACATTTTGTTCTATGGCTTTAATAAATACTATATTTAAATATAGTATATTAAATAATACTATAACAATAAATCGTTTATTAATTATCATTAATATTAATAATGCATCAATTAAATCATAGGGGCACAAACTTTTACCGAAGCCCAAGTCTGTGAGAAGCTACAGAACAAAAAGGAAAGTTTCGGATTTAATAAGAGAGAAGGTTTTAATAACGAGAACAGCTGAGATCGTTAACAGCGCTGTTACACAATTACAACTTTACACAAACTTTACACAAACGTTACAACTTTACACGATGCATCATTACAACGTTACAACGTCCTTCATGCAACGCTCCATGACGAGACGCTACGTTCCGCCTTTACACCTTTACACAATGTTACAAGCGGACTGATGTACACAGTGCAACTTGACACAAACACGACACCTTTACACGATGCTGTCACAAGAGGAAACTTTACAAACATACGACTTTACGTGATGCGAAGTGTTACACAACGTTACAAACTGACGGATTTACACAGCGCAACTTTACAACTTCTCACGAGGCAGCTTTAGAACCCGGTGCGTCGTCACACAGTGCAACTTTACGCAAACACGACACCTTTACGCAGCGTTACACAATGCTACATTACACAGAGCAACTTTACACAAACTTTACAGACTGTGCTGTTAGCAGATGAAACGTTCCATTGTTTACACTTTCTGAGGGGGATCCGTGCCGGGGTGCCCCCACATTACCTCCTGTAGGGGTCATCATCATATTTTAAAAAACCTTCCTACTTTATCTGGTTCTGGATTATTTAAAAGGTGGAGAAATTAAAAAAAAAAACCGAGGTGCCAAAACTTTTTCACAAGAACTGGAACAATCAAAAAACACTTAATTAAGGCAATAATTAGTAAATATATACAAACAAATCATAAGCCAATTTACCAGCAAATATTAATGTATTTATCTTTAAACTAAATCTAAATTCTAAAGTACACTTTATATAATCAATAAAATATTCAGTGGTTTTATTTTTATTTTATATTATGATATATTTTGTTCTGTGGCTTTAACAAGATTATTAAATAATGCCCTTTAAAATGATTATTAAAATACTAAAAAGATCCTTTATTGATCCCATTTTAGGATCTTATATTATATTATATTATATCTTATTATTATTATATCTTATACTAAAACTCCAATCAAAATAAAAGCTTTAGATTTAAAACTAATAAAGTTTTAACATCATTTAGTGTGTGTTTTAAAAGTGTTATTAAAACTGACATTAAACAGTTACAATTCTATTTAAAAGTTTATTTAAATCCAAGAACCAACCAGGAACCTAAGGAACTCTCCAGATACTATCCAAGAACCAACCAGGAACCTAAGGAACTCTCC
>JAUZSU010003004.1:0-11488 GCA_034780255.1 Parotocinclus maculicauda
TGTGTGCCCTATGATGGATTGGCGTCCCATCTAGGGTTGTTCCTGCCCTTGTGCCCAGAGTTGCCGGGTGGGCACCGACTGGCCCGTGAGGATTAAGTGTGGATTGAGTGGAAGATGGATGGATTCAGTGAGGAGAAAAAATCTACATTAAGTAGTAATTGCTTGTATTGATCTCTTTAATTACATGTAATTCAAATAATTTTGTATGAAGTTGCAAAACACACAATTACACAGAGACACATAAGTTCTGGCTTCACCCAGCTCATATACGGTCAAATAATATTATTTTGGAATGTTGCAGGCAGCACAACGTTCTTAACGGCGTCTCCAGACTCTGTCCCTGTCCCTGTCCCTAACCCTGTCCCTGTCCCTAACCCTGTCCCTGTCCCTAACCCTAACTTCTTCAGTGCCGCTCAGTGCACTCTCCGTTTTATAGTGTACTCGGAAAGTGTGCTTTTGGAAGCGGATTAATTAAAATAAACACATAAATAAATAAAAACAGAGACAACTTGTAATTCATACCCATTCGCCATCTAGCGGTCAATAACAGCAATTTTTGGACTGAAGACTCAGCGTTTTTTTTTTTGGTGTTTTTGAAAATATGCCCAGGTGAATCCAAAACGCTACTAATAGAAAGTCACAGCATTTAAATATCCAGTGCTCGACATTTCTAGGTATATTCAGGTCAAACTGGTTTTCATTGTGCTAAGGCAGGGTAGGGTTCTGCTACTTTATAGCACCAACACGTTTGTTGTGGACCTACTTTTTGGCGGAAAGTATTGTCAGCGTGAAATCGTATTCAGTACTAATTTCAGGGCTTATTTAATTAATTTTGTTGTAAAAAAACTGAATTAACATGGTCGCCTCCCATAAAGCTGCCATATTAGATAATTTTTACCAATGGCATTTCTGAGACATTTCTGGTCTTACATGATCACCTTCCCATTGGGAAAAACGTGCCCTTGATCCAATATGGCAGCTTTAAAGATGATGGCCATGATCCGGACATAGCCTAAAAGATATTTCCCCTCACCCATTACTAACTGGGGTACTCAGATATGCCAGATATGTCATTTCCCCTCTTGTTTCTGAACTAAAAGGGTGTCCTGTGACTTTTGACTCACCCTGTATATCAAATCTAGAATGCAGATCTCTCAGTGAAGGAGAGAAATGAATTTAAACATGACTAATATGTGCAATCCCACCACTAGCCAAGCCCAGCATGCGAGTCCTTTATGAGCGGGTTCTAAGAAGACCTTTTCCTCGAGGCCAAAGCCACGCCCACATAGGTACGTCAGTCGAACCTCTACCGCAACGCCTTTTGAATTTCATTTCTGCCGTTTCCACTCACTCAGTCTTCTTCCTATCTGGATTGCACTTTATGGAAAGGGCAGTCTGGCCTTGTCTGGTCTGTTTTTGGTATTCAGAACTGGGACTGATCACTCCAGTCACTCTGCAGTGCCTCTGCTATTCTCTGTCTTCTCTTTATTATAGATATATATTATCTTTTGTAGCACTCACTGTTGGGCTCTTTAGAATCTCCATTACTCAGACCGTACTGCAATTATGCCTTATTTTAATTTTTTATTGTTATGTTTTTTTAGAAAAACTGGACGTGGACACCCGTCTTCATGAGCTTTGTGAACAAGTCAAGGTAAATCCACAAAACCAATGTTGTTATTAGAATTAGTAGTATGGTGGTTCTTCTGCTCCTTGTTCAACATCAAATCAGGAAAAAATTAGGAACGGTGTGGAAATCACGAATAAACAATCAAATGCAGTGTTTTGTGAACGTTTACTTTGACTTTTGTTGACTTGACTTTTGACTTATCCAGAGCAACTTACAATTAATACAGTGTTGCTCAGGGACCCAGCTGTGGCAGATGTGGGATTTGAACCCTGGACCTTCTGGTCCATAGTCTGGCACCTTAACTGCTGTTAGATCTCTAAGAAAGCCCCTTAACCTAAAATTGCATGGATTGTAAGATCCAATTCCAAGTTGCTCTGGATAAGGGCGCCTGCTAAATGATCCGAATGTAAATAAATGTAAATGTACCTTCTGCACATGTCCCTAATAAAGTGGACCTGATGACACCCTGTATTTTAGAAAAGTGACTCCCAGGCTGATAGAATAGAAATCAGGCACCATCTTGTGTAGGCTATTCCTGAGCAGTGTTTGCTTTTTGTGCTCATGTGTATCGTCTCGCACCAGAGGGCCGAAAGCCCAGATGATCTTGCTGAGTCTGTCAATATGAACCTAGCACAGCTGTGCTCTCTGCTCATGGCTCTGTGGGGGCAGTTCCTGGAAACAGTTTCCCTTCATGAAAGTGTATCAATACTTCTGGCCCAGGAACATCACATCCTGAGGGTAAGTTCATAGATTTGATGTAGAAAATCACACACACACACTGTTTGTTACCGTGGTTTCCCACAGCTCTTTCGCCCGACCTGCCGTCCTTGTTGTCAATATGCTGGTAATATAATTGTACTATACTTAGTACTTACAACGGACTGTAAAGGTTCTGATATGATCCAGCTTATGATTATACATCTGTACGTATCTAGTCCAAATGTGACGTAATGAGCTCGAATACTAAGGCAATGAGCTTCGAGAAACAATCAACCTGGTCTATGGAGGCAAAGCCAAAATAAGTGCATTGGCTCCAAAAAAACCCCAAAACAAGTAATCTAGGGCTACAATGTGAAAGACTGACCTTAAACACAATACCAACAGTAATAATCATAATATTAAAGAAAATAGATAGTTTAAAAATAAGAAAATAAATCAGTGCTAAGCTAACGATCATTGTGTGTGCCAGAATACGCATCGTCTTTGTACTCCGTAGGTGCAGAGATTTGCCGAGACTTTCTTTTGTCTTGAACACCCGAGACAGGCTGCACTGGCCTTTCAGGAGTTACAGTAAGTACTAAAAAGCATACGGGTTCCAAATGGAATTGAGCTCATGCGGTTCCACACTGATTATTATTCTATCTCCAGTGCGCACAGTCACCAACAGATGACCGGCGCCATAAAGAACTCATCGTACTTCCTGTCCCTACCGCCACTTCCTGTGGATTGCGTTGACCTCGATGGAGATGTCAACTCCCTCCCGATAATCTTTGAGGATCGATATTTGGAATCTATAATAGAAGGTCTGTCTGTTTTCAGAGTAGAACGTCACTCATTAACCGTAATGGCCAGTACTATATGTGTACTGTCTCTTTAAGAGACCCTCAAACCCAGTGCCTAGTGCATTGTCGCACTGTGGAGTAGAAGAGATTGTTGTGCTGAACTAGATAAGTCAGGATTACTGACACCAACGTCAGTACGAGTCTCCATCTGCTCCACATGTGAACACGGGGAAGTACTTGACTTTTATAAATAAGGCTGGTTTCGATATGTATGCGTTAGTTTTATTGTCAGATTAAGAGGAATTATGTATCAAAATAACTAAAATTATGTGTGTGTACAATCTTAACGGTCCTGCTGGGGTTAAAAAGGGGCAATTCCTATTCCTTCTGCCTTTTGAACAATTCTATTAATGTGTTTGTTTGTTTTTCCTATAGATCATGACGGCCCGTGGCTTGGCGTGCCCAACGCTAAGAACAGTTCTGGATCTAGTAAAGCGGACAAGCCCCAGTCGAAAGACGATGGCTTAGGCTCCCTCAGTCCTTACCCCGAAATGCGACAATCTGCCTTAGCCGTCAACTGGCACGAAGACACCGAACTTCCGATCAAATCCAAAGCGAAGTCTATCAAACTGAAAAAGAACGTCAAGACGGACAATTCCAAGAAGCTTACCAAACAGAACTCTAAGGACTCTGTGGTGCTCACCAGCTATAAGAACCTGAAAATACCTCAGGATGAGGCCAAGTCCAAAGAAAGTGACCCTCAGTGGAATCAGAAAGAGGGACAAGGACTTCTGTCTGGACATCCCAGCAGCAGATTCAGTAGAATGTATAAATATGTTCATCATAACGACACTACAGATACACACACTACTGACCTCCCTGTACGGCTTCTTATTCCTGATGACCAGAGCAATACCGCTGTCCGCCGGGACCATTTTACAAACCTTGCACAGAACAGGCCCCAGGATTTTACAATATCAGGAGCGACAGAAAGCAAAGTGCCACATGGAGGCGAGTTTATGGTCATGCCTGCCGTGGCCCCGAAAATGGAAGTCAAACCTGCTGACAGGAACATTTACCAAAACGACAAGGACAGCATCGTATTCCCCTGCCTCAGCGATCCATGTCAGTCAAAATACATTCCGGAAATCACAAAAACAGACTGCTGTGAGCGTCAAAACGCTGAGATACGTGTCCAAGGAGCCTTGGCTACGGAGCAAGAGGGCCATTGCGCTCTGGCATTGAGGAGCGACTGTGTCGAAAGCGCCTCCCCACGCCTCTCCGATTCAGGCATTGAAAGCGAACCCAATTCGGCCACCCAGTTAGCAACGGTGCCTTTAACTCCTTCTGTATTCCCAGACCTGAACTGGCCCCCATCCCAGGTTGAAAACCTTCCCATTGCCATCCCAAAGCCCCATCTCAGTCCCGCCGCCAAAAAATCCCCTGTACCAGAGGTGCCAAACCCTGCCAGCACGAGTGTTGTGAGCGGTGCCCAGTCTTCCCTAACGTCTATAAACTCTATCCCGTCAGACGACGAGGTGGAGGACGAGGTTCCAGGCCAGATATCCAGTATCGTTGTACAGGAACAGAATGTGATTTTCTCCGGGGAATCTGAACCCTGCCACGCCTTCTCAGGTCACCAAGGAGCCTCTGCCACCCAACAGGATGGGGTTCTTCAGTCTCTCTGTGGAACTGTTGCTCCCTGGATTTCTGTTCTAGAGGACCCGAGGCAGGAAGTCTCTAGGGATCATCAGAGTGTGGCTCAGTCAAGCATCTCAGCCCCCAGTGGAGCAGACTTGGTCAATAAAGGATTAGTGGAAAATTATTTTAGCACTGATGTGTGGAAGATTAGCCCTGTGGACACAGCTTCCATCACTCTAGGGGTGCAAAGCGGCGCCCATCCGGCCGACAGGGAAGAACAAGAGCAAGACCATGACATGATCGAGAACGGCTACTATGAAAAGACGGACGGGCCGGTCTACGTCAACGGCCTGGCAGAATTCCAAGCGACAAGTGGAGAGGAAAGATTTGGTCAGGAAGAAGAGGCTGGAATCCTATCCTGTGAAAACATGTTGCAAACTCATCCCTGCAAGCAAGCGCAGCACGACGGCAGTGTTCGCTGGTATGATAGTGCCGCTCCTGCTCACCGCAAAGCGTGAGTTTTTACATTTTCATCTTGGTTTTGTTCAAAACATTTTGCAAAGCGTTTTGTGCAAGATGGCAGGTGTTTGATCTCTGGAAATGTGTTGGTAACCATCAGTCCTTTAGAGCACAAGTCAGGCATTTACGTGTGTATGTGTGTGTGTGTGTGTGTGTGTGTGTGTGTGTGTGTGTGTATGTATGTGTGTGTGTAACTATGTTACTGGTGGTGTGCTCGCTTGCACATTGGCTCATATTTGGACTAGTGACTGTTCTAACTTGGTTGATGTGTTTTGAGACTTTTTACTTGTGTTCGTGTGGACTTATCATGAACAAGCTGTAAATGTATATATAAATATATAAAATGATAAGCTGCATTTCAAAACATTCTGTACAATAAGGGGGAAAAGATCAGATACAAACCAGCAGGTGAAATGAACAACAAGAAGCATATAACATAAAGCAATAAACAACAGAGAAATATAATAATAATAATAATAATAATCTCTTACACCTAGATTTCTTGTGATAACAATCTTTTTAATAACATTACAGTAGCACAAAAAAGACTTGTGTGACTATGGTGATAGTCCTGTATCACAGAGCGGTCCGTGTAAGAACTAGAATTAGAAATTAGAATTAGAAATGCGTCTTATCTCTGTGTAGAAGTCGTTTTGTGGGACGCACCAAATTATTTTTAATCAGCACAATCTATTTTGTGGTTCTGTGTAGGTTCACGCAGGCAAAAGAGGAGCTGAAACAATTGAAGCTACCTGGCTTCCTGTACAGTGATGTGACCGAGTTGGCATCCTCTGTGCCATATTTTTGTTTAGACAAGAATGAGAAGTGTGATGAAGGTGTTCATCTGATAGTATGCGTTCATGGCCTGGATGGTAAGGATGAGACTTCTTTACACTTATTTATCTTATAGTTATTGCTACACCAGATACTTATACATCACCCACTGATAGATATGTAACTAAAAAATAATGATTAAATCATTTTCCTCATAACATTTTAACTAGGTTTCCTTCATCTCCTGTTTGGACTTGTGTGGAAATTCTATGATGTTTCGTGGTCATATTTAGACAAGTCTAAAGATCTAAAAAAGAACCCCTGTTTGGGTTGAAGGCCTTTCACTGCGCAGTGCCAAAGTACAAAGACTCGACTTGTTCTTCTTTTTATCCTACTTTAGGTAACAGTGCAGATTTGAGACTGGTGAAGACCTACTTAGAGCTTGGCTTGCCTGGAGCTCGTTTAGAGTTCTTAATGTCAGAGCGCAACCAGGTAACTGTCTGCTTATACATGGCTTGATATTTTAGATATTTATGGTCTAAGCTGGTGGTTATAATGATGTTGAGTGTAAGGATTTGTCTGAGAATGATAGGATGTACGTCAATTCTTTTTTCCACCGACACAGAATGACACATTTGCTGACTTTGAATCTATGACTGACAGACTTTTGGACGAAATTGTACAATACATACAAATCTACAATCTGACCATTTCTAAGATAAGGTAAGAGTCTTTTCTCACACCACGTCATTTTTCAGTTTCAATACGGTTCCGCTTTCAGCATACTGAAAGATCAGGAGCATTCAGTATACAACCCCAAATGGGAAAAGGTTGGGACAACATGGAAAACACAATCAGAATATATTGACATTTCCTTTTGCTCCCTTTTATTACAGACAGTATGAAGCTGAGATATTGCATGTTTAGTTTGTTTGTTAATTAACAGTGAAGCACAGGTTTCAGGGTTCGGTTCTTCACTTTAAGCTTGTGCCCTTGTACTTTATTAAACAGCTGAAGCTACTCATTTGTTGTTTATCTTTTAAAATCATTACTAACCCTAAACTGGCCTTGTCCCAACTTTTTTGGATTTTGCTGCAGTCCTGACATAAAAAGCTGATGGAAAGGGCTTTGTTAACGAATGAATGGAATGAAGCTAGCCAGACAAAACATTAAATATCTCTACTGTCTGCTATAAAAGAAAAGTCAAAGTAAATTCCAGAAACACTGTGTTCTTGTTATATAAGCATTTGAACTACCATCCCAACTTTATCTGATATGGTGGTCGTACCTGATTCACCTCTAGTCATTGCTTTAAAATTGCGGTGTTTGAAATGACCTGCTCCCATGGCCAATCTTTTCCAGCTTCGTGGGTCACTCCCTGGGAAATCTGATAGCACGCTCAGTTTTGACAAGGTCTCGGTTTAAGTGCTACCTTGACAGACTTCACACCTTCCTGTCACTGTCTGGACCCCACCTTGGCACTCTGTACAACAGCTCAGCACTCGTCAATACTGGTACGAGCTCTGAGCACGCCAGATCTGTTCGAATTAAATCTGTGTAGGCTTGTTAAACCAAAGCTCTTCTTTTCTTTTGTTGTAGGGATTTGGTTCATGCAGAAGTGGAAGAAGTCGGGCTCGCTGCTACAGCTTACCTGCCGTGATCAGTCGGACCCTCGTCAGACGTTTCTGTACAAGCTGAGCAAGAAAGCAGGTTAAGATCAATCCTGCATTGGAGCATAATGTTTGTTTCTTTTATAATCGGTCCCATAGGTTTTGACCTGGGCTTACCTGACTCCATACAGGTCTTCAGTTCTTTAAGAACGTGGTGCTGGTAGGCTCACTGCAGGACCGCTACGTGCCCTATCACTCGGCTCGCATAGAGATGTGCAAAACAGCCTTAAAAGACAAGCAGATGGGTGAGGCCAGCATTGGTTTTTATCTCAGCCCGTGAACGTCCAGGTACGCGGCGTTTAACGCCCATCCGATCAACATCTGTTTACAAATAATAATAAATTACAATTGGACTTCGGCCGTTGCGTCTAGGCATGGACTGCAAAAATGCAGGTGGCTTTTTTGACCACCAGAGGGCAATCATAATTATGCTAGCCTGTGTATTACTAAGTGTAATAAGTAAACATCTTAAAGAAATGTTTTTAATGATGATATGGTGAAGCCACAACAGAACATTTTGTTTCCAGATGGAGGGTTTAAACATAGTCAAGGATCAAAATGTAAAATTCAGAGTACGGTTTCGGCTGAATGTGTATCTATGTTTATTTATTTTATTTTTTTTAATACTTATTTTTATTGGATATTAAAGTAAAGTAACAACCCTGTTCCCAACCCTGTTTGGTCTAAAAATAAAATAAAAATGGGTAACACTGTTATAGAGATGAACTGTAAAACAGACAATGGTGGAAAAACTCAAGTAAGAAAGAAATAAAAATATTAGTAAGTTTCTTGGGTACACAATATAATTGAGTAGGTAAATAAAGATAAAAGGGGTGGCACAGTGGCATTAAAATTAAAATAAAATACCCTACAAATGCCCTGTTTCACAGAGCTTAATGAGGCTTTTAAACGACCCGTACCTGTACTATAACGCTTCTGACACCGTATTATCCTAAAACTGCACTTCATTACGCTCTCTTTTCCAGGTCCAGTGTATGCTGAGATGATTGAGAACTTACTAGTACCTGTACTTCAAAACAGAGACTGTAACCTGGTGCGGTACAACGTCATCCATGCGTTGCCCAACACTGCCAACTCATTAATAGGTCGGGCCGCCCACATTGCAGTTTTAGATTCTGAAATTTTCCTGGAGAAGTTCTTTCTGGTTGCAGGACTCAAGTTCTTTCAGTAGTAAGCTAGGACAGTAATCCAAGGCACAAGTACCTCATTACACTAAAACAGACATCCGAAATAGTGTATCACTATTTGTTTATGTTTTTAAGTACGCCACTACGCTCAAGTCAGAGGTAAAGCAAATGCATCTGTGTTTTTATTTCTTGTGTTGGTTTTAATTTAGAAAATGTGGTATTCATCGGTTGTATTTTGTACTGCCATTTTTTAAGAGTGACTATGTTGCTGTGGTATACTGTCAATGAAAATAACCTATAAATACCTACGGTAAATTGGGTAGACGGTGGATTTTATTGAAACAAGAGTAAATGTAGCAACTAGAAGAATTAGATTTATTCGTTGTGTCTCTGAGTCCCATCTACAATTCCATATTTAAAAAAAAAAGTGAAGTCAGTATGGAAAGTGCAAAGAACAAAAAAACCCAGTGCTCCTTTTATTTGTTTTGACTTTTAATGACATTGCAGACAGTATAGACCATCGATAGTTTAGGTTTCGTCTGCAGTGCATCGAGAACCGTCATTTAGATATGGGCAAGGAGTCACTTTATCAAGCTCTATAATACAGAGTTACATTAAGAATTGCCACTTAATTTTACTGTGCAAAATAAGAAGCTTCATATTAACCAGTCCAGAATCAGAGTAAACTTTTCTGGGCTCTGGGGCATCTAGGATGGACCATCACCCGTTGGAAACGTGTACTGTGCTCAGACCAATCAGTAGTCCAGATTTTTTTTTTAGGAAGAAATGGACGCTGTGTGCTCCGAAACAAACACGAAAAGGTCCGTGTTAACGGGAACAAGTTCAAAAGCCAGGGTCTGTTAAAGTCATTTACACGTTTGTAATGGCAGCATTAATGCAGAAAAGCACATTAAGATTTCGAGCAACATAAGCTGCCTTTGAGATTACATCGTTTCCAGGGACGTCCATGCAATTTTCAGCAAGACAAGACAAAACCACATGCTGCTCACATTACAAAGACATGGCTGCAGAAGAAGAGGGTACAGGTCCTGGACTGGCCTGTCTTCAGTTCTGATCTGTCCTCAATAGAAAATGTGGGGATTTTGAATTGAAAATTGCGTCAACGACCCCATATGGAACAATGCGACAAAAATAACACCTGAAACACGAAATCGTTGGTTATCCTCCGTGCCAAAATGTATTTTAAGTGCTATGAAAAGTAAACGGCAGCATTACAAAGTGGGAAATGCATTACCGTCCCAATGTGTGAATGTTTATTAACTATTAAAGTAGCCCAGACAAAGGTGAAATCTAATGGGATCTGCATTTTTTATACTGTCCCACCTTTTACGGATAAGGGGTTGTGTGTGTGTGTGTGTGTGTGTATATATATATAAAAACCAAGGTGACTTGGTGGATAGCGCTGCTGCCTCACAGCAAGAAGGTCCCGGGTTCGATCCCAGAATGGAGCGGCCTGGGTCCTTTCTGTGTGGAGTCTGCATGTCCTCCCTGTGTCTGTGTAGGTTTACTCTAAAGTACTCGGATTTCCTCCCACAGGACGTGACAGAATGGTCAAGGTGATCAAGGTTACATTACTGCTCACTCGTATTAGACACGTCTACCTTATCGTTCCACCTTGTAGGTGTCAAATCAGAGACAGTAGATCTGTTTGTATTAGTCATGCTCTAATCCTTCATCAGTGCTCACATGATGTTGGTGGTGGTGGTCTTCTTCATTGGAGTGGCTCCTGTTCGCAAGAACATTGTCATCATCCAAGGTCATCTCAAGGTCTTTGCGGATGTAGTCGAGCCCTGTGCCAAGACATAATATTTTAAGCAATGCATATTGTTACTTAGCTATAGCGTAGGCTGGCACTGCATGGGCACTGTTTTGGAGCTCTAGCTCTATGACAAAGCTTATAGCAGTCGAGTCACAAACTGCAAATGTTGTTATAAAGACTGGAATAGCATTCACATAAGAGACTGAATAACTTTTATTTGTACAGGTATGTGCTATTTAACAGGCATGCAGCTTAAAACAAACAAGGAGAAATTACACCAGTAAACTAATTTTCATCAACATTTTGTTTCCTCTCCAATTTTTTGTGAAACAAGTAGATTTAAACATGCTGAACACAAATATGTTTTCATAATGTCTGTATCAAATACCGTTTGTAAGAAAATCGCAATATTCGTTAAGCACTGTCACGTATCTAATGGCATACACTGTGATGGCAATGTTGGCACCGGAAAACTAAATAAAAAATGTTTTGCAGTAGATTTTTGTTTGTAATCGACACTTCACGGATGAGAGTCCAACAATAGTCACCAAGTATAGATGGATTCCACTTGCCCTGATACCGTTTCTCCATCTTGGCGATGTCTTGGTAAAACCTTTCACCATGTTCGTCACTCACAGCACCGAGGTTGTCTAGGCAGAAGTCCAGGTGGGAATGAAGAAAATGTATCTTTAGTGACATGTTGCACTTCATCGATTTGTATGCCTGAAGCAGACTTTGAACCTGTTTGACATAGTCAGGTGCTTTACAGTTGCCTACAAAGTTACAAACGACGTTTTTGAAGGCTTTCCATGCAACACGTTCTG
>JAUZSU010003015.1:0-11488 GCA_034780255.1 Parotocinclus maculicauda
CGGCCGTACGATTGCGCCATTGACCTGCTCCCGGGGGCACCCCTGCCCACCAGCCGGCTTTATCAGCTCTCCCGCAGCGAGAGGGGTGCGATGGAGGATTACATCGCTGAGAGCCTGGCGGCGGGTCTCCTTTGTCCCTCCTCATCCCCCCTGGGGGCCGGGTTTTTTTTTCGTGGCCAGAAAGATTGCTCCCTGCGGCCATGCATTGATTTCCGGGGTCTTAACGCTATCACCCGCAGGAACCGTTACCCGCTTCCGCTCAAGGAGCGACTATTTTCTCCAAACTGGACCTCCGCAACGCCTACCACCTGGTCCACATCAAGGAGGGGAATGAGTGGAAGACGGGTTTTAACACACCTTTGGGCCACTTCGAATATCTCGTGATGCTGTTTGGACTCACCAATGCGCCGGTGGTATTTCAAGCCTTGGTAAACGAGGTGCTCCGGGACTACCATTTTGTGTTCATCTAATTTAATGAATCCTGGTATTTTCCTGGACTCAGGAGGAACACGTCTGGCACGTTCGTCAGGTTCTTACCCGCCTCCTGGAGAATCGCCTATATGTCAAAGCCGAGAAGTGCGAGTTTCACGTAGATACCATCACTTTCCTGGGCTTTATCATTCAGAGGGGAAGCATCCGGGCAGACCCGGAGAAGGTTCGCGCAGTGGCAGAGTGGCCTAAACCCCCAGGGCGTAAGGACGTTTCCTAGGATTCGCTAATTTCTATCGCGGATTCATTTGGGATTACAGCAAGGTGGCGACCCCCCTCACCGCCTTGACATCCACAAAGATCCCGTTCAAATGGACACCCGACGCCGAGCGGGCGTTTCTTCGCCTCAAGAAACTATTCACCGCAGCTCCAATATTGGCCCAGCCAGACTCCAGCCGACAGTTCATTGTGGAGGTGGACGTGTCGGACTCTGGGGTGGGGGCCGCCTTATTCCAGCGCCTTGCACCGGACAATAAAGTGCACCCCTGCGCCTTTTTCTCCCGCTGTCTCTCGCCGGCTGAAGCCAACTACGATGTCGGAAATAGGGAACTCCTGGCGGTGAAGCTAGCCCTGGAAGAGTGGGGACACTGGCTAGAGGGTGCAGAGCAGCCCTTCGTTGTTTGGACTGACCACAAAAACTTGGAATACATCCAGGCAGCGAAGAGGCTCAACACACGTCAGGCCCAGTGGGCCCTATTTTTCTCCTGCTTTAATTTCACCCTCACCTACCGGCCTGGTTCGCGTAACACCAAGCCTGACGCCCTCTCACACCAGTTCCCCACCGACCGCCCCAACCAGCAGGAAGACACCATCCTCCCGCCTGACCGCCTAATAGCGAGCCTCACTTGAGAGATTGAACGGACCATCAGGGAGGCGCAGGGGACGGAACCCGATCCCGGGGGTGTACCCCCCAACCGCCTGTTCATTCCTAACTTACCCCGACCTGCCGTCCTTCAATGGGGACACTCCTCCAGGTTTGTGGGTCACCCAGGAAACCATCGCACTCTGACCCTCTTACTTAGGCGTTTCTGGTGGCCAGCCATGGAGAAGGATGTCAAGGAGTTCGTGGCTGCCTGCACCACGTGTGCCCGTAACAAGGCCTTCCACCAACCTCCCGCGGGCCTTTTACAACCACTTCCCGTACCCGGACGTCCTTGGTCCCACATTGCCATGGACTTCACGGGGCTCCCGGAATCTGATGGGAAGACGGTGATCCTCACTGTGGTGAACACATTCTCCAAGGCCGTCCCCCTGATTGCTTTGAACAAACTTCCTACAGCATCAGAAATGGCTACCGTTATGTTCGACCAGGTCTTCAAGATACACGGGATCCCCTCAGACATCGTTTCAGATCGGGGGCCCCAATTTATCTCCCACTTCTGGAAGGCGTTCTGCAAAACTATCGGTGCCACAGCCAGCCTCACCTCAGGTTTCAATCCGCAATCCAATGGACAGGCAGAACGGGCGAACCAGGATATCGAAGCCACTCTGCGCTGCTTGACGGCCAAGTGCGCTGCTTGACCCCACCAAGTGAAGTTTGCAGCTGTCCTGGGCCGAGTACGCACATAACACCCTCACCAGTACGGCTACAGGACTATCCCCATTTGAGGCATCTCTGGGCTATTTCTTGCCGCTGTTCCCAGACCTCAAGGTGGAATTGGCGGTCCCCTCAGTAGCTCGCCACATGCACCGCTGTCGGAGGACCTGGAAGAGAACCAGAGCGGCACTCCTCAAAGCCCGTACTTCGGCTCAGTGCACAGCCAATCGCCGACGTCGACCAGGGCCATCTTACACACCTGGGCAGTCTGTCTGGCTCTCGACGCAGAACATTCCCCTGCACGTCGAGTCCAAGAAACTTGCACCTGGCTTCATTGGCCCATTTACCGTCGACAAGGTAATCAACCCTACTTCCGTTCGCCTTCACCTCCCAAGTCATACACCCCACGTTTCACATCTCACAGCTCTCTTCTTTGGGTCTAAACCCTCCAGCCGAGCCCCCACCGCCCACCCGGGTCATCGACGGGCTCCCAGCCTACACTGTCAACAAACTGTTGGACGTCCGATGCCGCGGCAGGGGGTTCCAGTATTTGGTCGACTGGGAGGGTTACGGCCCTGAGGAACGTTCCTGGGTCCCCAGCTCTTCTATTTTAGATAAGTCTCTCATCCGTTCTTTTCACAGGGGAAACCCCAACAGGAGTCATTAGTCGCCCGGGGGTCGACCTTTGCCCTCAGGGGTACTGTTAGGGTTCGCTCCTTTTTTCCTCTCTCCCCCTCACCGCACTTTTCACACACTCCCTTACCCCACTGTTTACCATTTCCCCAGCTTGGCGTGCGGTTATCCCCATAGCAGCTCCCCTTTTGTCTCATTTTCTTGCTCCTAATACATTATAAGAGAAACATCTCTGACAAAGTAAATGAGACATAAAGGATAACCAACACCAAGTCTGCTGAGCAACCACAGAACATTAAACTTTTCCTGTGTGTAATTTACAAATAGCAATGTATTCGCAGCTTGTATTGGAATAATATTAATAACAACAAAAAACTTTTTGTACTAAATATTAGCTTTTAGCTTCTCATGTGATAAACACAAACTTAATGAAACACAAAGCACCTGAAAGCACTTTTTTTAAATTTACATGCTTAATGGAATGTGGAAGCAACTATTTCATTGTAATAAATGGCAAATGTTCACCAACAGGAGATATCAGTTTAAATGTTGCTACTAATGTAATTAGCAGGCAGTCACTTTATGCAGTGTTCTTAACTAAGCATTAAATATGTAATGACGCATCAAATGTGAAATGTTTTCTATTACCTTTCTCTCTAATATCTCATGTATTACTGGTTCATTTTATAACTAGGGTTATAATTCACAGCAACCAGCAATAAGTAATGTCCAAACTAAAGCTGTAATGTGTTTATAAATATTTGTCAAATATGTTACAGTCATAATTGATGATGTTACATACATAGTTGGATGTTTAAATTAACAGCATTTAAAAATGGGTATGCAGTTCAAAATGTTCCTAAAGCATGCAATTATGTTTTGTTATATATCTGTATTAATGCATTTGATTTTAAGATAACAATGCAACTCTCCTACTTGGTAGGATGTTAGTCAAAAACTCAATTAGTTGTAAGTCTCTCTGGATAAGTGGCTCTGCTAAATTACTGAATTGACTGTATGACTGAGATGCCCATGCTTGTCTGTGGATCAAACGTTACTATCTATACTCTCTACTGATGATCTGTCTAATCCACGCTTTAATTGATCCATTGCGCCCTACACCTCCTAAAATCTAGGCCAGAGTGCAGGCAATTTGTCAAAATTAGCCTCTGTCAGTCCAATGATTTGCCCTCTCTCAAAGTCTGTCAACTGTTCAAAATGTCTTTGAGTCCATTGTAGAGGAATGTCTAGCGCTTCATAAAGCACAACACATTTTTAAAGGGAGACAGATTTGGACTGCAGGCAGGCCAGTTTAGTACCTGCACTTTTACTACGAAGCCACGATGTTGCAACACGTGCAGAATGTTGCTTGGCTTTGTCTTGCTGACATATTGAAAAAATACATTGCTTGAATATCGGTATATGTTGCTCCAAAACCTGTATGTACCTTTCAGCATTAATGGTGCCTTCACAGATGTGCAATTCACCCACTAACACACCCCCACACCTTCAGAGATGCTGGCTTTTAAACTTTGCGCTGATAACAATCCAGACAGTCCTGTTCCTCTTTGGCCCAGAGGATATAATGTCCATGATTTCCAAAAACAATGTGAAATGTTTACTCATCAGACCACAGGACACTTTTCCACTTTGTGTCAGTCCATCTCAGATGAGCTCAGGTCCAATTGTTGTTGAAATTTGGCTTTTACTTTGCATGGTAGAATTTTAACTTGCACCTGTAGATGGAGAGATGAACTGTGTTCACTAATAATGATTTTTTAAAGTGTTCCTGAGCCCATGTGCTAATATCCGTTACAAAATGATGTTGTTTTTTTTCAATGCAGTGCTGCCTAAGAATTCAAAAGTCAATGTTGGTTTTCAGACTTGCAGAGATTTCTCCAAATTCTATTAATCTTTTGATGACATTATGGACTGTAGATGATGAAATCATTAATTTTTTTTTTTTGTTACTGTGAGTAGATTCTCATTTTTTAAACATCCATGTTAGAAAACATACTGAACTTGTGGAAAAGTTGTTACTATGTTTGAGATGAGTCAAATTATTAGTCTCAAAACTAGTTTAATAACGTCCTTAAAATTGATAAAAGCTGAAAGATGATCTGTCAACTTTGTTGTTGAATTATAAATTATAACAAATTGACAGTTCCTCATGCACAACGCAGAACTTGGACTAAATAGCTCTTTGGTAGCAAGAAAATAATTTGCTAGTGATGCTAATGAGATAAAAGGCTTCAATTTAGCTAGGGAATGAACAGGGGTATTTAATGATTAGCCCCAGAGCCAAATGAGGTCCACTGACAGATTTTAAGTTGCTCGCAGTATCAGTCATAGGAATAAATTATTAGTGGCCCACCGGCACATTACATAGCAGCATTATGTAACTGTCTGATCATTACTTGACATCTTACATGTCACAGCTAAAACTAAACCAGGTCCAATGCATATAATGTTGTTGAAGGCCATAAGACCACTGCCTACATTTGTTTCTTGTGGGATGTCTTTTGTTATGTTGTACCGGCTGGTTTGAGCGTTGACACAAGGACTATTTGTAAAATATTTTTTGTATTTAGTTGGCTTAAGAAATGCAATTACTGCATTTGTTATTGAGTTCCATATGTATGGTAACGTATAGCACCTTTCTGAATAATATTTTTTATAAAGAGAGACCTTAGTGTATTTTAATATGGTCTAATCGGGCCCCACTGTTTGGACATCCCTGCTCTAGAGCAGGTGTAATGAGTCCAGATTTACCCTGCTCTAAATCAATGCTTGCATCAGGATAAGATGTGATATGAAATGATACACCCATTGATGATATACAAATGTAGAGCTGCTTTAATACAATACTTTGTTGTATGACTTGGGTGCAAACAGCGTTCTGAAACCAGTATTCTGGGGTCCATTAGGTTAGGAAAGTCAGCTGAGCATGTGGATGTACTGAATAACCAGGTTAGCCCATTAATAAATGTTTTATGATGGCACAAACATAATGACAACAAGGACAACATAAGGACAACAATCCCAAGATTCATCTGGTTAAAATTATGGTGAACAACACATGAATTGGCTACCACAGCATTTTGACCTTAAACCCTCTTTGGGATGTGTCTGTGGGATGTGCTGGAGAAGACTTTGCAAAAAGGTTTTACTCTGTTGTTAATACAAGATCTTCAAATTTTCATTAAAGTCAAGTGAAATTTATTTATATAGCGCTTTTTACAATGGTGCATTGTCTCAAAGCAGCTTTACAATATCATGTTATCTTAAAAGACAAATCCCAAATTGAGCAAACCTAAACCCTCTAAAAGTTGTAAGGAAGAAACCTTGGGAGGACCATGACTCAAAAAGAAGCCAATCCTCTTTGGGTGGCCTAGATGTTAAAATAGTTATGTTTGTATAAAAAGTAAAATGAGGTAAATAATAATAGTTAAAATAAACAGTTAGAATACTGTAAAATATATGCATATGAAGGTCTCAATAATTTCAAGCTCATTAGTTAGTCCAACCTCTAAACTTGGAAACAAATAAATGCTGATATCTGTTTAAGCATTATGAATATGATAACTTGCAGCAACATCTCAAAATGTTACTTTACATTTTGCTAAACATGAGATAACAGCTACATTATGATATTTATTATATGAAAAATGCAGCATGATTATAAACATCCCTTTGGTACTTATTCACATTTATGTGGAAGATGAACAGCCACAGATTGCCAGGTGTATCTGTTTACCGACTTATTATAATTAATACAAAATGCTACAACACAGCAATCTATTTTTAAATATTTGTCCACCAGCAATTTTTAATAACTAATATAGCTAGCTAAGTACATTAATATACCCATGGATCTTGTTTTAGACAAAGTTTATTAATGTTGTATGGGAATACAGTCATCCATTTTACAAGACTAAAAGGGTAATCTGTTCGTATTTAAATATGCACTGCTGATCCAAACTGTGATCCATTACGACGTTTCTATCACAGTTCAAGACCAGCTGCCTCCAGTCTGAAAAGTCTGATGTGAGTGTGGCTGTCTATCATGCTCTTAGTAACCTCTTAAACTGTCTTTCTGAAATCGTGAGGGTGTTTGAAAAATAGATTGGCACAGTAGCCCTCTGGGGTAACTTCATCCTGAGAGCGAGACAAGTTCAAGATAACAGCTGAGATCTTAAAATAGATCATGAAATCAGTGGTGAAGAAGGAAGTCATTTAAGCATATGTAATGAGTGGAATTTGGGATTAGCAGAAATTTAAATTGATGTTGGCTGGCTTTGCTTCTACTTGATAGGTTCTGCTGTGATTTACTGCCCTCACAGAAATCATATCATTTCAAATTCATGTTGTTTTTGGATATAAAACACAGAAGTACAGCTGTGGATGCAGACTTAATCCAATTAAGCACTTACACGGCTTTTAAATTTAAACACTTAATCATCAATGTTAATGATCAATGTGTAACCCCTAGGGGAAACAAATGTCAGAAGACGTCATGATACCATTAAACTGTGCATGTGCATATATTTGGATAGAGGAACTTCATAGAGATTTAGATGAAGAACATAGAACTGGCTGAATCTGGTAGAATTCACAAAAAATTATTAGAACCTTTAGTTTGTTATGTTAATATGTTGTTATGAATGCATAAAATGTTGGACTATTAAGTTAAATTTGGAAGCAGAATTATGTTTATTTTTCATAAAGTGAGTAAATATGTAAGATTATGCACAAAAATTAATGTTTATTATACAATCTAGCACTTTTTATGTAGTTTATATAGGTAAATTGTCTAAACTACTCGCTTATTTTGTACTTTTAGAATGGGGGCTGAAGGAGAACACAGTACAATTTATGTTTATAGTTTGAAAACCATAGTTGGGTAAAATAGAATGGATGGTTATGTTCCTAATAAATAGTGTTTTTAGTACATTTACATTAACATTATTTACATTAGCATTATTTACATTTACATTATTTAGCAGACACCTTTATTCAGAGCGACTTACAATAGTGCTTTAACATCATAAACAGAATCTATTCTTGATAATCAGGAATCTAAACAAAAATACACTTATGAAATTATGGTTGGGTTTTTTAGAGCGAGAGAGGGAGCGAATGGAGGGGGGGATGTTTGAAGATAGCCTGAGACTCAGCTGTTCGGACATTGAGGGGAAGTTCATTCCACCACTTAGGAGCCAGGACAGAGAAGAGTCTAGATGCATGCCTTCCTCGTCCCCTGAGAGAGGGGGGACCAGTCGAGCAGTGCTAGAAGACCAGAGTGTGTGATAAGTGCTGTAAGGTAGTTTTAGTGTGTAATGTTGTCTTGTATATGTAAACTTTGTCCTGTAAAGTGACCTTGGGTTCTGTGAAAGCCACTATAGAAATGTAACCTATTATTGTTATTATTATTATTATTATTATTATTATTATTATTATTATAAGGTAGGAGGGTGCAGGTCCATTTGTAGCTTTGCAAACAAACATTAGCTACAGGGAGCCAGTGTAGAGAGCAGAGCAGTGGTGCAGTGGGTGTAAACTTGGGAACATTGAACACGTCTTGCAGTTGAATTCTGGATCAGCTGTAAGGATTGGATAGTGCTCAGAGGTAGCCCCTCTAAAAGAGAGTTGCAGTAGTCCAGTCTAGTGTCCAGTGAAAAATAATAGACGTATCCTTCTGATGTTGTAAAGAAGGAAACTACACAACCAAGTGAGATTAGCAATGTGGGAGGAAAAGGACAGTTGGTTGTCCATAGTCAGCCCCAGGTTGCATGCCACGACAGAGGGGGCGATTCGAGCCTTGTCGATTGAGAGGACAAGGTCCTGGTGGGGACAAACCTTACCTGTCTTGCCAGGATTCAGAAGGTGGTGATCCGCCATCCATGATGATATGTCAGCTATACATGCTGAGATCTTGGAAAATACATGGGTGTCTGGGGGTGGGGGGAATTAGTTGGGTGTCATCGGCATAGCAGTGATATAAAAAGCCATGAGACCAGTGGTCAGTTTGTAGGACGAGGAGATGGATCTGCTTCAAGTTAACTGATATGACCTGTCAGCTTGGTAGGAAGCAAACCACCGCCAATATGTTCCCTTGTTTCCTAGACTCAAGAGGATGGACTAAAGAGTCTCATGTGACTGTGTCAAACGCTGCTGAGAGGTCTAGTAGAATGAGGACAGATGACAGTTTGGCAGTCTCTCACACTCTCAGAGTGTGCAGCTTTGAAGCCTGACTGGTTCGGATCTTGAAGGCTGGGACAGATAGAGAGATAGTTGGTTATAAATAATGCGATCTAAGACTTTTGATTAGTTGTTGTTGATTATTTGTTTTAGCAGTCAGACTTTGTATGTTTGGAAGAGGATGAAGGATGTCGATAGAAGAGGAAAGTAATGAGATCAAAGTGTCAGTGGCAAAGTCCAAGACAGAGAAAAGAACGATTCAGGGTCAGGAAAGGATAATAGAGTTTGGAAAACTATAGAGGAATGGGAAACAGAGCGAAGGTGTATTCGGGAAGGAGAAGGAAGCAAAGGGTTGTGTCAGGTTTGGTAGGAAGGGGAACAGTAAAAGTTACCAAGTGATGATCAGAGGTATAACGTTGTGTAACCAAGAACTTGGAAGCTGGAGAAGGTCACGTGAAGACAAGGTCCAGGATGGTTCCTCCATTGTGTGTTGGAGGAGATACATTGACTGATAGAGAGAAGGAGTCCAGAAGAGAAAGGACACAAGAAGAGCAGAGCTTATCTTCATGCTGGTTGAAGTTGCCTAGAACAGTGAAAGGGGTGCTGTCAATGGGCAGAACGCTTAGGAATATGTCCAGTTCAGTGGGGGGTGATAGATAACAACAATGAGATGATTAAACGTAGAGGTAATAGCAGCTGCATGGAATTCAAAGGATGATATGTTTAAATGTGCCAAGGAGAGAAGTGTGATGCACCATTTCTATACCACCTCCCCTGCCAGTTTCTCGTGAACTATGAGAGAACGAATAGGCAGAGGATAGAGGAGCCAGCTTGGATGAGTTCTGGGGAGATATCCAGGTCTCAGTGCCAGGAAGTCCATTGAGTAGTGGGAAGCCAAGGCTGAGATGAAATCAGCCTTGTTCACGACAGACTGGCATTTCCATAACCCACCCACCACTGCTGATTGAGACTAAGACAGCAGAGAAGGGTAGATGAGGTTACTGGCAGTACGGCCACTGGAAGGAAGGTCCATGGTCTTTGTTACACTTGTTACCCTTTCCTGTCGATGTGCATACCAATAGATTACTTATCCATTTTCAGTCTCAGTTTCAGTCAGGGTGGGAGTTGGGTGCAACAAGAGATTCCCTCACGTTACAATACGGTATTATAAATTTCTAACATGACTTACCTAAATTATTAAAACCCGAAATCAGAAAAAGTTGGGACAGTATGGAGTATGCATATAAAAACACACAGTGTTTCTTACATTTATTTTGACTTTTATTTCATTGCATGCAGTATACACAGTATTTTATGTTTTGTAAAACATCCACTCCTGCATGTCAGACCTGCAACACATTCCAAAAAAGTTGGGGCACGGACAATTAAGAGCTAGTAATAAATTAAATATGGATAACAACGTTACTAAATAATGATGTGCTATTAAACATCTGATGTCGACATGTGATTGTAATCACAGTTTTTTACAAAAGCCATATGCAGGAAAAGCCTTCATGATCAAAGGTGGCTGGAGGATCTCCATTTTGTCAACAAATGATTGAGAAAATTATTGGAATGTTTAAAAACAATGTTCCTCAAAGAAAGATTGGAAGAAATTTGCAAGATTTTTGTCAAGCTCTACAATACAGTTACATTCACAAATGTTACTTAAAACTTTACTGTGTAAAAAAGGAAGCCTTATGTTAACCATGAAGAGGCATCAACTTCCGGAGGCTGGATAGATCATCACACAGTGGAAATATGTATTGTGGTCAGATGAATCAGTATTCCTTTCTTTTTTGGAAAAGAAAAAAATGGATGCTATGTGCTCTGGGCCAAAGACAAAAAGACCATGCAGACTTTTATTAGCAACAAGCCAGTGTCTGCCACGGTATGGGGCTGTGTCAGTGTTAGCATGTCAGAATTAATGCTAATTATTGAGTACATTGAGATCTTAGAGCAATAAGATATCTTCAAATGGCAACTTTTGCAGGGACATTCATGCATTTTTTTTATAAAGATGATGCAAAACCACATGCTGCACACATGGCTGACATAGCTGTTGAAGAAAAGGACACTGGACAGTCCTGACTTGTCTCCAATAGAGAGTGTGTATAGAATTTTGAAATTAAAAATGCAACAACAAAAACTTGGTATTCTCTGTCTGTAAATGTGGTGAAAAGAAATGGCAGCATTACAAATTAGTAAATGCTTTACCGCCCCAACTTTTTTTGGAATGTGTTGCAGGTCTGAAATGCAGGAACGGTTGTTTAACAAATGCAAATAAGTTGACCAGAAAAAAAAACCCATAATATCTCAGGTTCATACTGTCTGCAATGTAATAAGAATAAAAGAAAATGTAAAACACACTGTGTTTTTTATATGACTTAGACATGACTTGAGGTTGTAATAAGTCTAAACAATATTTGTTTTAAAGTTAATTTTGCTCAGGTAATCTTTTTGATCATAATATATTTGTATTTTTCATGATTTTTTTTCCAGGTTATGTTATAAATGTAGTATTTCATACTGTAGCCCATAGTTAAAATTCTCTGTGTGTGTGTGTGTGTGTGTGTGTGTGTGTGTGTGTGTGTGTGTGTGTAAACTCAAGGATATAGAGATTGGATT
>JAUZSU010003026.1:0-11488 GCA_034780255.1 Parotocinclus maculicauda
GGAGTTTACACTGCAGCTCGGCCTCAAGGCCAAACCACAGATAAGATGGGTGCCGAAAACCAGATAAGATGCTTGTTCTGGCTCGAGTGATCTAAATTTTTACACAGAACACTCATACATAGTGGTCCTTATTTTCTCAGAATTGTCCATTACAATCACCTGGTGACATAGCCTGTTTGTAATCACATTATTATGTAGTTTTTTCATATTCATTACTAGCTTTAAATTGGTCCATCCCAACTTTTTTGGAATGTGTTGTTGGCCTGGATGTTTATTAATAAATTAAATGAAATTGACCAGAGAAAACATGGAATATCTTAGGTTTCTATTGTTTGCAATTAAATAAATGACAAAATGTCTCAAATCTTTCTGGTTTGGGGTTGTAAACATAAGTCAAACCTTTGTTTCCTATATTTGTAGTTTTTTTAAATGACGTTTTAGCTTAAATCCTTTTCAATTGTAACGCATGTAACAGTGGTGCATGTATTAAATTTGCGTGTTATTTCTGTAGTTCTGTTCAGTAATTCAGGATAAAATTCGTTTTTACCTCCGTAATTTTAGTGAGGAACTAAACAACATTTTACTGGTCAAAAATTTTCTGCCACTACTACCACTTTTATTATTATTATTATTATTATTATTATTATTATTACCCTTCACACTCGGACAAAAATACTTTTAGTTTTAACGTAACTCACCAGTGCTGATCTCTAAGCATAGAAATAAGAAGGCGGTGTGTACATGGTTTGTATATCGCTGGATGCGTCCGCTACGATGCTAACAGAGGTGCACAGGAAGCTATAGCCTTCGCAGGGAAAAACCAAATTCACCAAGAGAGGGGAGAAACGTTTCGGTTCAATTTATACAAGTAGGTTTTCTGCAGTTATGTATTCAAAATAGACCTAATGCACTCATTGTAATAATATAAACCTATATTTTGCGCTTTTCCAAAAAAATGCATATGCGAGATATTTATCTATTGCTGCCCAATGTCCATCTCCGCCGTGCCGGTTGCGCACACATGGCTTGTTCCTTTTCTCTTCGCTAGGTGGTTAGCGCCGGCTGTATAGCACATGGTCCTGCGAGTAAAGCCTCTAGATTTACCATTATTATCGTTACCGAGACACATTAATTCACTTTCATTGTAAGAACGACTTCTTGATGAGAGGCACGGAGGAAATGGATGCTGAAATTGGGTTCGATGAAGGCGAGGAGGCTTCATTCAGCGATCCCGAGGATTACGTGGATGATATCACTGATCAGGGTAGGTTGCCTTAGGAAATCACCAGGCTTTATCGACGCCCGCCATCATGCATTTAACTGTGTCTAACTGTTGAAACCAATTTTTGTGACGCGGCGAGTATGGCGGGGATCTGCCCGGTCGGTCTTTGATTGCACGAATTCACTTTTTGCTGAATTTCGCGTCTTGCTGCATAGCTAACGCAGTCATTCCATTCAACTTGACATCGGGTAGGCCGTGGTCTCGGGGCGAGTCCCAAATGGCGCGCTTAAAAATATGTAGTACTTTTTCCAGTGGGCGGAGGCTATTTTATCATACACTATGTAGTGCACTGATGTAGGGAGTACAGACCCGTTTGGTGTTTAGCCGCTATCTCTGCTCTGCTCAAGCCACCAGCTGGCAAATTGTTAACGCTAATAGTTGTACATAAATGTATAACGTTTTCTATGCTAAACCACTTTGTAATTACTTTATTTTGCTGTTGGTTGTGTAGCCATCTAGTTATTGGCTATTGTTGGGAAATAAAGTTGGTCATTGAGCAATTAATTTGGTCAGCAATCTAGAACAAAAGCTGTTAGTAGGTGCAGTTTTGAAACCAACGGCTGTTAGACTGCCGCGGGAAGATAATGACTGGCAATTTAGATGATAATGTGAGGAGCTAGTACTACCTTCACTGGCATGAAACTAAGCTAAGTGACCCCTAAATCTATTTTTATAGATTTTATCTGTATTCTAAAATATAAGGCTTTTAGTTTGGATAGTTAAATGGTTTTGTGTTTTGTCATCTGACAGCTGCTTTAACAGAATTGACTGAAAACATCAGAGCATCAGAGGTAAATATGACTGACCTTATTCGTTCTTGTCTTTGTTCTTGTACCACCAGAGCTGCTGGAAGATATTCTGAGGGAGAAACCACAAGAAGCTGATGGTATAGACTCTGTCATCGTGGTTGATAACGTTCCTCAAGTGGGACCAGATCGTCTGGAGAAACTCAAGAATGTCATCCACAAAATATTCTCCAAGTTTGGCAAAATCACCAACGAGTTCTACCCAGAAGCAGATGGCAAGACTAAAGGGTCAGCAAAAAACTGTATTGCGTGATTTAGATCTGTGTGATATTTGAGTGATATGAAAATGTTTTGACATGCCATTGTTTTTAGTAGGACCCATTGAATTGTTTTAACAAGTGATTTCTTTATGTAAAGATTCACATTTGTATCTCAATTTTGGGCTGGACAGTGAGTCTAAAACAAGGACACGTACCTGATAAAATGATCAATGTGTGTATGCACTTATGCACTATGTACAATAGTCTGCTTATTTTATTCTATATATTTTGCCTTAGTCTTGTTACAGTATAAATGTATTGTGTTTACTGCTAGAACATTATTCTCAAGTTAAGACTAAATAATTGCCACTAGCTTATCTCACCATAGCAAAATCCTAACATTGTTAATGATGTCTTCCTAAATATGCATCAGAAATATTAAATACAGTGTCACAGAGTTCTACATCTTGAAATTCAAATATTACTGAGTAGTGAATTTAATTTGTGCACATAAGAACACTTGTGACTGTTGTATGTTACGGGCGAACTGTGTAGCTCTGTTTTTATTATGCAGTGTCACTGACAAAATGTGGACTATTTGTGTAATAGTTTAAAAAACAGCTGTTAAGGGAATTTAAATTTTTTTAATGAAGTGTTGAAATTCAGTTTTATTACTGATGAAAATCACCGGTCTCTAGCATGAATGTGTAGTGAATTTATATTTACATTTGGCCCCAATCCCATCTCTTTTGTTCCCTAGGTACATATTTCTGGAGTACTCTATTCCAAGTCACGCACATGAAGCTGTAAAGAACGCTGATGGGTACAAATTGGATAAACAGCATACATTTCGTGTTAACCTGTTCACTGACTTTGACAAGTATGTATAAAAGTAAATATGCTGTTAATCATATTTGTGGTAAAATGCCCTATGACTTTAAATCTGTTTTTATTACCCAGGTATATGACTATTAGTGATGAATGGTAACCTCCTGAGAAGCAACCTTTTAAAGATTTTGTGAGTATCATTGTCACCAAGAACATTGTATGTATTGTTTTTTTTTTATGTAGTTCTACTAAAAGTGCTAACACGTCGTGCCGTTCACTCTAGTTCTCTTGACAAGGTCGTGTTTCTGACCTCGAAACCGATTCTTGTCTCATCCTTCCTACTGTATGTAGTGTTATTCCATTAATGACCTGTTTTACCTGGATTCTTCTTGCCCGCTTCAGTTGTGCTCAGACTGACACTTGCGTGTGGCTCTGCTGCGTTCATGAAATTCATGACACAGATGGACACAAACACACATGCACATTGTTAAATCATAAACTTTATAGAAAACACAACGCAAAAAAACACCCAAGATTATTTCACAACCAAACAAAATAGCTTCTGTAAAAAATCAGATGATATACGTACAATTAGACTTAGTATTAGTAATACTAAGTATTAGTGATATAATACTGTAGTATAATAGTAACTAGTGTGAGAATAATAATATCCTAATAATTACCTATACCTGCCTGTAATAACCTGGGAAAAACCCTAATAATAGTACCCTCATAATTAAAGTAATGACTTGCTTCTATTTGGTTAACTGGAGGTGAAAAAATGGACAATTAGTCTAAAAACAATGATGTGTACTTGATAATGATCAGCGAGTGTACATACACTCTTATTACAGTGTTAAATGTGGTGTCTATAGTGTGTGTTTACTGCTAGAACACAGTTATTCTCCTTCAGAGATTAATACATTGTTACTAGCTTATCTAGTACTTTTATAGGCATGCATTTTAGACTCTGAAGTTGAATGTGCATAGTGTGTAATTGTGTGTCTTTAATTTAGTGTTGCTGTTTTCACCACAGGGAAATCTGCGCCACTGGTTGGAGGATTCGGACTGTCGTGATCAGTACAGCGTAATCTATGATTCTGGTGAAAAGACCGGCATCTTTTCCAACGATGTCAAAGAACCTATAGAAGTGGAAGAGAGAGCGGTGAGAAAACAATCTTTATGCCTTTGTTTTCTCTAACACGCATTGAAGTACAATTTCCAAAGTTCCTGCCTTTCTGTCTCAGCGGTGGACAGAAACATACGTGCGCTGGTCTCCTAAAGGTACCTACTTGGCCACGTTCCATCAGAGAGGAATTGCCCTGTGGGGTGGCGAGAAATTCAAACAGATTCAAAGGTTCAGTCATCAGGGAGTCCAGCTTATAGACTTTTCCCCATGTGAGAGGTTTGTACAACCTTCTTTGACATTTTATGCTGACTTTAATGTAACGTTGGTGGGCAATAAATGTGGATACATTTGACAGAAAAATACAAATCATGGTGTAATAAGCATTGCACTACTCCCTTAAATTGACTGCTGGGACCTTTTCCTGGTAGCTCTGTGCTGGGTTCCTTCTAGTGTCGCTAGAGTGGTCAAAAAGATCTCCTAGTCTTAACATAAGGATGCCGTTACTGAAACACAATAATCGATAGATGGTGCCTCTCGCACAAAGCAAATACAGTCGATTTCGGTTAATAGGACCACCGGTTAATGGGACCAGCAACTTCGGACCAAATCCTAAAGTACCGAAACAAATCCTATTAAATACGTGTAATGTTATTCGCTTATTTGGACCAAAATTCCGCTTAATGGGACCAAAGAACGTGTACAGTGTGTAATATCCGTGAAGAAAATCTTCGTCTCTGGCATCACTACCCGAAAACTCCCAAGTTTTCTCCCCAGCCCTCTACTGCCACCTACAGGTCTTTGCCTAACATTTACTACAAAAAAAATCCACAAGTCGCCACTTAGCCACAGCAAAAGCACGTCAAATCACACTGGATTTTTTTTTTTTACAGTATTATGTTTCACATGCAGTAGTTCTTGTTTGTACGTTCGCTATACGTGTAAATCGCACAATAAAGGTTTAATCCCGTCTTGTTACATAGGGCATGTTCATTTAATCGGACCAGCCGGTTATTAGGACCAAAAGGATCGTGTCCCGATGTGATTAACCGGAATCGACTGTAGTTTGATTACAATCTCACCATGTATTAGACCACTGTTTTGTTTAATTCTGTTGTCAGTGTAGTTAGACTGTTAGAAAGCTTGTTATCATCATTCAGCATGATGTTCTGATTATTTAATTATTTGTGGCAATCATGTTTCCAAAGCCACACATTATGAACACATTATAAACAGGACAAAGCGTAAGCTAAAACATTTCAATTTCAAATATCCATGCCATTAAAGTATTTATACTTTTTAACATAAATGTTACAACCAGCATAGATCTCGGTCAGGTCTTTGTGCACTTGTGTCCATGTTTGTCTGCGTTCCCATGGCAGTGAATACCTCCTATTCAAACCGCATTTAGTTGCCATGTAGTCACTGTGACAGGCTAAAGTTACCATTAACTTTAAAATATTTTATACAGAATGAAAAGAACAAGACTTGCATAAGGCCTCTGCTGTATTTATAAATTGTTACCTTACAAGTAACTGTTATTTTCTTCAGGTATGTGGTTACATTCAGTCCCCTCATGGACACAAAAGATGACCCACAGGCCATCATCATCTGGGATGTTCTGACAGGCCAGAAGAAAAGAGGTTTCCATTGTGAGAGCTCAGCCCATTGGCCAATCTTCAAGTGGGTGTAAAGCAGCAGATTTCTAGTGAATTAAATTGTGAATTTGATCATTATTTTAACGTCTTTGGATTTTTTAAATGATTAAATGTTAAGGTGGAGTCCAGATGGAAAGTTTTTTGCCAGAATGACTCACGACACCCTCAGCATCTATGAGACGCCTGTAAGTGACTAGACTTTGTGTATAATGAATGAGAATCCAGTGCTTCTATGTTCTTTTGTTACTGGTTTACTGTCTGCTTAGTGAAAACTGTTTTACTCCTCATTTAGTCAATGGGACTTTTGGACAAGAAGAGTTTGAAGATAAATGGAATTAAGTAAGTTGAAACACTGTAATTAAAGTGTTGAAAGATCTTGCGTGGGTGTGTGTGCTTGAGCGTGAGATTAAGTGCTGGGCTGGATTGTTGTATCTTGTAGCTGAACCGTGCATTTATTCAGAGTGTAAGCTGTTTAAATTTGCTTACTCTTATTATGGCAATTACTTGCAGAGATTTCTCCTGGTCCCCTGGTGACAACATCATTGCATTCTGGGTTCCTGAAGATAAAGATATCCCGGCGAGAGTGACTCTCATGCAGCTTCCATCCAGGAACGAGATCCGAGTGCGTAATCTGTTTAATGTAGTGGACTGCAAGCTTCATTGGCAGAAGAATGGTGACTATCTTTGTGTAAAGGTGGACAGAACTCCTAAAGGAACACAGGTATCATTGGTTTACATCGAACTGTTTTTAAATCTTTAAGTCTTACTTTTGAGTTTTAAAAGTAGAGTTGTTTTCTTTAGGGGATTGTCACCAATTTTGAGATCTTCAGGATGAGGGAGAAGCAGGTTCCTGTGGATGTGGTGGAGATGAAAGGTGAGGAGAGTAGTAGTGGTTTACTTTTTTTTTGTCTTTTCCTACTTCATGCTTTATGTCCATGTTGCAGAGGGTATCATTGCTTTTGCCTGGGAACCTAATGGCAGCAGATTTGCAGTTCTGCATGGTGAATCCCCCAGAATCAATGCGTCATTTTATCACGTGAAGAGCAATGGAAAAATAGATTTGATCAGTGAGTGTCTTTTGTAGTACATGCCAGCAGTAAAATATCTTTAAATATGCTCAATTTAAAGTCTGTTTAAAACCATGTGAGATAACTTGACCTTCTTTTTAATATTTTAGAAATGTTTGACAAACAACAGGCCAACAGCATCTTCTGGAGCCCTCAGGGCCAGTTCTTGGTGTTGGCTGGATTAAGGAGGTTTGTACTTGTCATTAACTAAATACATTTTTAATCATATGAGCAATAAAATGATTTACTCAGGGGCTTAACACATTCTCATGGTGCCTTTTTGCTACCAACATTGTGCCAGTGACAAAATTGCTTTGTTGCCAACGAAAATAAGACCAGGGAGAGCTTTTGGTTGTAGGTTTTGCAATTTATTCTTGGAAAAGTGAGAAATTGAATAATGTGTTTGAGTAATCTATTTGCTTAGCAATTCTAACATGTTCCTTTGCCAATGTATCAAAATTAAAATCGGAATTCAAACAATTGCTGAATCTAGGAAGTTAAAAGCAGATTTAAATATAAAAAATTCTAGTTCAGATGTAATCTGTACCAGTAATGATTATCGTGTCATAGCAATTATATTTCAAATTTTGTGAATAAAGTAGAAAGCAGATTTAAAATTCATGTTGAGCCCAACTGTCTATGTCTGAAGTTTGCTCAAATATTATCAAAGCTTATTTTGTTAATCTACAATTTAGAAACAACCGCAATTCTGATCATAGGTTTGACCCTTATGTGAGTTTGCTAGTTTGCAGAGTCTGTGGGAAGGGATTGTGGTAGTCCTGGAATTCAGTTTCTTTATTTTCACTAGTCTTACTCCTTATGAACACCTGTTTAATGTTGGCAGCATGAATGGAGCTCTGGCATTTGTGGAAACCTCGGACTGTACCATGATGAACATTGCTGAGCATTACATGGCTTCAGATGTGGAGTGGGACCCAACCGGCAGATTTGTGGTGACCTCCGTGTCCTGGTGGAGCCACAAGGCAATATAAATGTGTTCCTTATCTACGAGGTCACTAAGAATCTCTACTCCCATGACCTCCTGCTGAGTATAGATGTTGGTTTGTGCAGGTTGACAATGCCTACTGGCTGTGGACGTTTCAAGGCCGTTTGCTGCAGAAGAACAACAAAGACCGTTTCTGCCAGCTGCTATGGAGGCCTCGGCCACCCTCTCTACTTTCTCAGGAGCAGATAAAGGTGATGCAGAAACGTCTATACACGGTATAAACCCTCTGCTTTTACTAAGCCGCCACTCAGTTTGATTATTTCTTCTGTTTCACCAGGCCATCAAGAAGGACCTGAAAAAGTACTCAAAGATCTTTGAACAAAAAGATCGACTCAGTCAGTCCAAAGCATCAAAGGTAAGCATTTGAAATAATTGAGCTTAGGGTTTGTGTTCCTTACCTCATTCTGCTGTATCAGCACACTGAATGTTTCTGATGTTTTACAGGAACTGGTGGATAAAAGACGTGCTATGATGGAGGAATATCGCACGTACCGTGAGGCTGCCATAAAGAGGTATCAGGAGCAGAGGCCTCTCCGTCTTGAGCTTAGAGGAGGTGGGTTCATTGTAAGATATGACTGCATTCCAGAATGTAGTCAGCCTTGTAATATTAATAGTACATGCATACAAATCCTGATAGTTTCATGTGACTCCAATTCTGCTAAACTTGCATATGAAAGTTACCAACCCTGCCATGTCTGTTGCATCCAAATTCTAATGGATGTTTTTTTTTTATTAATTAGTTTGTCCTGGACAGGGTCATATATTAGTTGGTGCCTAGCTAGCAGCACAACAACGCTAAGCACTGTGCTGTCACGATGTCCAGAATTTATATTAAACAATGTAATACAAAACAGCAATTACTTATTGAACAAAACAAAAGTGCCTCCTTTGTTTTACAGTGGATTATAGAATGTTTATCTGTGTTGATTTGGTCTTATTGGTGTATTAAATGTTTTTAATTTGGTAGGTGTGGACACCGATGAATTGGACAGCAATGTTGATGACTGGGAGGAGGAGACTATAGAGTTTTTCATCAACGAAGAAATCATTCCTATTGGTGATCTGTAGTCCCTAAAAGCAGGTGAATCTCTACCTTTTTGTTAGGTGAAATAAATCTGATCTTATTACTTATCATGCCAGTTTTGATAATCCATGCCTTATTCTTTTTTTCCTCCCCCAGACCATTTTATTCTTGAGGACTAACCGTGTTTGCATAAGAGAGAAAATCAGCATCTCTCTGATCAGAAAATTCCTTGTTATCATCCAGAAAAGTGCCTTTTAATACTGGTTGCTGAGGAAGGAGAATTTTTGGGCCACTGTTGCTTTTTCCACCCATATTGAACTCTGGGCATTTCCATCAAAGCGACAAACTCTTGGCAGGTTTTACCTTCTAGTTCTTGTCTATTGAGTTGAACAGTTGCATCTTCAGAAGGCCCTTATCATGACAAAGCTTGCCATTAAACCTTTTTACACCTTCATGTGGAAAAAAGACATTTTGTTTCCAGCCATAGTCTGTAGGGTTAACACACACAATATTGTGCACTTCAGTGGGCTGTATCCTCCTCCATTCAGATTACCTGATATTAAATGCACAACAAGGTAATAAAGTATTCAAATTTAACACTGTGGCATTGGGGTGTTTTTTTTTGTAGAAACTTGCCTGGACATTGGTGCTTCACTACAAGTCTCTGACTCATTCCAAATACACTGCTTACAAACAAGGGATTATCTCAAAATGAATAAGCAATTAAAAAATAAAAAAAAAGCATTTGACTTTTTTTTTTTTTTCTTTTACCAAGAATGTCAAAAAAACAAATGACAAGTCAAAATTTCCATAATGCAAATAAGACGCAAAAACAACTTTTATTTAATTGGTGAAAATGCACTATATAAAAGGCTGAAAGTGCTGGAGTATCTGAATGATTCCTGATCTTAAAAGTGCACATTATGCAATTTCCAAGCTCTTGCAATGGCAATGCCCCTGTAACACGATTTACCTGAATGTGAAGCTTGGAGAACCATAGCCCATCTTGAAGCTGGTCAAACGCAACAACCCTTGGTCCATCCCAAAATATGATTAGTAGACTGTGGAACAGCTTTCAAGAGACGGGCGCACAGGGTCACCCATCTGCCCCAACAGCAAGATAACTGCTACATGACCTTATTTGTGAGAAGTCGCAGGCACAGCAGTGCAACAGTTGTGGAGACAGTTTCTTGCTGCCACTGGATGCACCCAAACCATACGATATTGGCTTGTGTTGGATCGCAGGCCTGGAGCTGTGGTTCAGTTTGTAGTGTGATTATCATGTCCTTATCTGAATTGAACAATGATCATGGGGGATGTTCTCCATGTTTCATTTAAGAAAGGGACTCTCTGGTGGTGGTGGAATTATGATTTATGCTGACACCAGATCTGAGATGAGATATCCTGAACCCTTTAGAGGTATCCCATGCTGGAGCAGGAACAACTTTCTTTTCATAGACAATAATGTAGTAATTGTAATGACAATTACAGATTATTGCTTGACCCTTTGGCACATCAGGCTCAGTTCATGTTAGTGAAGGAAATTGCATTTTGAAATCTGTGTCTTCAGGGTGTTCTGATCTGCAATTTTAAATTATACTGGTTATAGCCAAACATGCACCAACTTTAAAACTTAAAGAATGTACCAATATTTAGAGTACCTGATAAACTACCTGATTAACTATCATCCTAATTTTATGTAGTGTTCTGGACTAGGAGAACTTTATTTTGGTTCTGCTTTCACACACAACTTAACAAGCGTCCATAATTCAACCAAAACTTCTAACTTCAAAAAGACTATCAGACTGAAGTATAAACAAGATGTGGCAAGTTGACCAAAATCAACCAAAAACCTGTGATTACCACGATTAAGGATGACCTCCACACTTGAGCACTGAATGTGACACACTGCTCAGATCTTTATTTAAAGCAATGTCACATTAACATCGGAACACAAGGACAATCAGGTAATGCCAAACCCCCCCCCAATTGGTTGTCAAAAATGTGAAAGAGAGAGGGGGTTTTACTCTTCATCCTTACAAGCACAACTACAATACCCCATCAGATGTGGATGCATGACCTGGCTGCAGTGTGTGGTCCAGCAAAGTAGGATCCTCCTGCTGGAATTTTCTTCAATGTGGAAATCCAAGTAGAGAAGAAAGGGAACAGCTATAAAATCACATTGTAATCCTGCCTCTCTTTTCTCTGTGGTTAGATATCACTTGCTTTAAGCATTTCATTATAAAAGGCACTCTCACCCAAGAGCAATTGTTCATTGATTAGGCAATTGATTCAACAGTCATCTAGGGATTAGTAATAAGAGGGCGAGTGTGCATGTAATGTTTACTGCTGAAATCTTCTAATAGATACAGGGATTGGACAATGAAACTGAAACACCTGTCATTTTAGTGTGAGAGGTTTCATGGCTAAATTGGACCAGCCTGGTGGCCAATCTTCATTAATTGCACATTGCACCAGTAAGAGCAGAGTG
>JAUZSU010003037.1:0-11488 GCA_034780255.1 Parotocinclus maculicauda
ACATCATTGCATTCAGTTTTTATTCACAATTTGTTTAGTGTCCCAACTTTTTTGGAATCTGGTTTGTATATATTTATAAGAAATGTGCGCTATTTTGCCAGCATGTACAGACGTTCGGTCTATTTCCTTGTTCTTCCTTGTTGTGATGCATTGTGTGTTGTGACCATATGGTTGTGACCTATTATTTCCATAATCAGCATGAATATTTACGTGATGTGTGTTCATCATGCTGCATTGTCACGTCGGCCCTGTCTGATGCTAACTGACAGGAAAGGCAGCCGGTCGGCTGTGATCGCTACTTTAATTACGTGCATTTCTGCGCTAGTCGTTGAACATCCCGGGTTGTTTAAAGCTGATGGATGTGTACGGGAGAAGCCTCTGAGGTGTTTTAGCTCTGTAGAGAAGTATGAGGGTTTCCCGAGGCTGTGCTTTACTCCTCCGCACCGCTTAGAGATACTCCGTTCGGCTGGCTGCTCCGTTTGTGACGCGCTCCTTTTTTAGCACTCTTAGCGTACTCACTCTTGGGCTCACCAGCTGGCGTTCCAAATCTCCTCCGTGCCACTCGATTTGGGAAACGTCCCAAATGAGCGCTTTATCGTGCTCACTTCACATTTGCCTCTTTTGTTTATTTCCCCGTTATCATTATACGTCATGGGGTTCCTTCATTCCCACATTCTTGGGTCCTTATACATAACAGAACAATGTGATCATAAATGGACCCAGCTGGTTCCTACCAGGCAATTCTTCTACAGGGGGCAGCCATTGGACGCCATAAGGCGGCCAAAAAGAGGCTTACAGAATGCCTCGCCCAAACTACCGTGGCTGGTACTTTGGCCAGCACGCCCGCCCCTGCTCCCGCTGCCCCGGTGGAGACCCCTTTGCCACCACCTGAGCGCTTTTTCAGCAAGTGCAGAGGATTCCTTTTACAATGCGGGCTCATTTTTTAGCTCCAACCCTCGCGCTTCCCGTCCGAGCGCACTAAGTTGGCATACATGGTCTCTGTCGTTTCAGGGAGGGCCCTGGAATGGGCCACCGTGGTATGGGAACAAAAAGGGCCTGATAGCGTCTCCTCCGGGGTGTTTTTCAAAGCCATTAGGGAGACGTTTCTCCATTCCTCAGGTAGTAGCCAGACAGGACCATGCCTGGTGGAAATCACCCAAGGCGACATAAGGAACATAAGGAACAGTTTTCGTTCCAAGTGACCCACTCCCCGCACATGCAGATTGTCCTGGGTCACCCTTGGCTGCAGGTTCATGACCTGTACATTGACTGGGCCTCTGGCTCTATCTGTGGATGGTCTCCCACATGCCATTTAGCGTGTCTACGCGCAAGAAGAAGACCTTTGCCCCGCCCCACGGGCAAGTCCCCCGGAAAACCTGCCCCAGATCCCACCTCGGTTCCGGGACATGGCCGAGGTGTTCAGCCATGCCGGCGCCCAGCCCAACCAGCCAAGCCCCACCAAGGGAGCCGGCTGCCAGGAAAACCTTGCCTTCCTCCTCAACCCCGGTCCTGCTTGACAAAAGACAGCGCCACCAGGTCGCCCTTTTCCAAGGGCTTTGCCATCACCCATCCGGGCCCACTGATCGCCCAGCGTGTCCCCCCCACACGTTCCACCGTCTGCTAGATAGCAAACGGCTCCAGGAAAGCACTCAGTATGGGCACTATGGTCGAATGGGCAGGATCTGGCAAAACATTTACAAGCACTTAGTAGAAGAAAATTTGTTGCATTACATCTATTACATGACCTGCCATGGACAGCCAGCTACCATCACCTTCTTTTGAAGTTGTTTCATGAAAAGAAACTTGGACTGATATGAACTGGGCCCATATTGTCTTTAGTAATAAATCCAGGATCTGTTTGAAATCCAATGATGGTTGGGTTGAGCATCCTGCAGCCACGTGTTTCCTCTCATTGCAAGTTCCCTCTCATGGTGAGTTTTGCAGCAATCAGACATTTATATCTGGGTGCTATATTTTTTGTCACTTAATGTATATACTCGTTATTTTATACTTTTGTTCAATGCAACCAATTGCATTTGAATTTGACAGCACACATGCGAGCAATAATCCGGTGGTGATGTGTCATGACCAATTTAATGCAAATCCCCTTCCTTCTTCAGCGCTATGATGGGATTGTCTAGTTAAAATATGTATGAGTCTGAATCCTCTACATGCATACATTGCTGTGACCACCGTCAATTGCTTCTAACAAAAGCATTAGCAAAGGATGATAGTGACCATTTAAACAAGAATAAAATATATTGCCAGAACTTACTCCACGGACTAAGCGAGCACACTGGGAACAAAATAAAGGTGGTACATCTTTATATATACACGGATGAGGCAAAACTTTGACCACTTCCTTGTTTCTATACTCATTGTCCATTTTATCAGTTTCACGTACCATATCTAAGCACTTTGCAGTAATTACATACTGTAGTCTATCTGTTTCACTACATACTGTGTCCCCTTTAACCTGCTCCTTCAGGGTCCTTTCCTGCTACTGTCAGGATTTTCACAAGATCAGTACAGATCTTGGGTGAAGGACTGTTGTGGTGTGTATAGTGTGTTATTCTGGAATGAATGGATCAGACACAGCAGTGCTGCTGGAGTTTGTAATTTGTCTGGAAACAAGAAGATGGCCTGGTTCCTGTATAATTCAATAGAATAAGACAGTATGGGAATGTAGCTTTCTGCATACTACTAAGGGTGGCACTGCTGCCTCACAGCAAGAAGGTCATAGGTTTTATGCCAGGGTGGAGTAGCCATGGTCATTTCTGTGTGGAGTCTGCCTGTCCTTCCCATGTCTGTGTGGGTTTACTCTGGAAACTCTGGTGTGTTAGGTTAATTGATAACTCTAAATTGGCATTGACTTGGGTGTATTTATATGATATGTCTTAAGATATACTTGTGTATAGATCTAACCTTGTTTATGAAACTGAGTTGGCAACTGATGCTGATAGGGGCATTAAATAAGACAAACAAACAAGCATACTAACAAATACAGAGTGGATCCAGTCGTAAAACTATTCCCACTATTTCACTTCCCACTATGTCACTTACAGCTATAACATCATGAGAACTCACTGGGGTTGGTGGAATTGAAGGCATTCATTGAACTATCAAAAGCATAAGTTATGCTAACATTACAAAATTAATCAGATTAATACTAATCTAAAGAACATTTACCAGGCTTGTTTTTATGCACAGACCGTGCCCCTATTACTGATTGGCAAGCAGTGGGGAAATTCTGTTCACTCCTGTACAATAAGTAGTTTAGAAACATCCCTGATTACCATTAAAGCAAATTACAAACAAAACTTTTTCAGGCAGTTTTATTCATTTATCATTTCAGTCTGTAGTTTGGTGAAAAGTTTCAGTAACTACAATTAAATATGATATTAAAGTACTGATGATCATTTGAAATCAGGCCGTCTGCACATTTTACTGAATCTAATACAGGGCAGCTATTACCTTTAACTTGCACCGGAAATTAAGAAATGAAAAGCAGCATCCGCCCTTGAAGACTGAATCAAAATCAGGAAATTAACTGAGCTAAATGAGTTGATATGGCTCATTCCAGAATGCAAGATCATCAGCATAGTGCAACAGCAGTCAACAAATTGATTCTGCAGACACAGAACATTATATATTGCATATTAACATTAATGGGTCTAATAGGTTATGTTAAAGCCCTAACATGCAGACACTAGGACAGAGTTTGATAAAGGCATGTGTACAATATTTATTTGAAGTATTGTTGTTTTTATTGTTTAAAAGCATCCATCATTGCAGTGATATTCACTGGTCTAAGCATTATTGTGACCAACAAATCAGTCAGATTTTTTTTATACTGAATTTCTTTTTGTCATATATATTTACATCTTCAGAATCTCTATTCCTTTAACTTGACAATCTTTACATGTTCCAAGTGTATTTAATATGCAGTACATAAATAAGAGTTTGATTTGTCAGTCATCCTCAAGACCTTTGCTGGTGAATATTGAATTATCCATATACGAGATGTGAATGCATGTTTTGATAGGAAACGATAGGAAAGAAAACATATATAATATACACCAATGATCACTTTATTAGGTACACCTCCTTGTTTCTACAATCATCGCCCATTATATCAGTTCCAATTATAAGCAATTACTAGGAACACTAGGACATACTCAATATACTTTGTTCGTATTCCCCTTTACTATGTTCTTTAATAGTCATGACCCCTGCAAAACCACAACAGATCAGGTCCATTTGGGTGGTTGATTTTCATTCTCAGCACTGCGGTGACACTGATGTTGTGGTGGTAGTGTGTTGTGCTGGTATGAGTAGATTAAACACAGCAGTGCAGCATGTTGCTCTACTTTGTAAATGTAAAGTCTAAGACAAAAGCTTAGCTGTTGTTGCACAGTGTGTTTGTGAGTGTTTCAATAGTTGTAAATAACAATTTAATTATGTAGTACAGGGATGTTCTACTCATAAAAGCCTTGTGAATATGGATTTAGCAAGGTGTTAATACCCAGAGATTTTTTTCCTAGGCTGAACTGACAATCAAAAAAGCATTGAAAAGCAATTGATCAATTATTGATTATTTAAGCAATAGATTTGGCTGATTTTCTATAAGAGGAAGCTATTAGCTTCTACAGAGCTCAAGCAAAACTAACATTGAGTGAAAATGATAAAAAATTATAGCCAGATAAACATGTAATACAACAGTACTTAACGAATGGTAAGTACTGCTTGGCAAAGAGAACAAAGAATGATAATGAACAAAGAATGATAATTTTATAACTAACTTTTTTAAAACTATTTGTCATCTTGATCGTTTTCTTACAGTAGTGAGTACACCCCTCACATTTTTTTAACTATTTTGTAACTATCTTTTCATGGAACAACACTGAAGACATGACACGTTGATACAATGTAAAGTAGTCAGTTTAAAGCTTGTATAATGGTGTAAATTTGCTGTGCCCTCAAAATAACTCAACTCACAGCCATTGATGTATAAACCACTGGCAACAAAAGTAAGAACACACCTAAGTGAAAATGGCCAAATTGTGCCCAAAGTCTCGTATTTTGTTTAGCCACTGTTGCTTTGCATCACTGCCTCAACTCTCTTGGGCATGAAGTTCACTAAAGCTTCACAGATTGCCAGTGGAGAGAGCTTTGCGCCCCTCCACCTTCCATTTGAGAATGCCCCACAGATGCTCAATATGGTTTACGTCTGGAGACATGCTTGACCTTTATCCTTAGTTTCTTAAGCAAGGCAGTGGTCATCATGGAGGTGTGTTTGAGGTCGTTATCATGTTAGAAGCAGTTTCCAAAGGGAAAGGATGATGCTCTGCTTCAGTATGTCACAGTATATGTTGCTATTTATGAACTATAGCTCCCCACAGCCAGCAGCACTCAAAGATTCCCACCACTATGTTTGCATGTAGGCAAGGTACACATGTCTTTGTACTCCTCACCTGGCTGCTCCCACACACGCTTGACACCATGTGAACCTATTAAGTTTATCATGGTCTTATTAGACCACAGGACATGGTTCCAGTAATTCATGTTCTTAGTCTGTTTGTCTATAGAAAACTGTTTGCTGGCTTTCTTGTGCACCATCTTTAGAAGATGCTTCCTTCTGGGACGACTGCTATGCAGACCAGTTTGCGACATGTGGTCTGAGCACTGACAGGCTGACCCTTTCATCCTTTTATCCTCCATAGCACTCCTACATCTATTTTCAAAACTCATCCTTTGGATATGATGCTGAGCACATGCTCTTAACTTCTTTGGTTGACCATGGCGAGGCCTGTTCTGGGTGAAACCTGTCCTGTTAAACCGCTGTATGGTCTTGGCCACCGTGTGGCAGCTAACATTCAGAGTGTTGGCAATCTTCTTATAGCCTTTATGTAATAACACCAAAAATAATACAAACAGACACTAATCTAGAGCTGTCAATTATGACAGATATCAAATTAGACCTGTTTTTTTCTGATGGAAAAACTACAGTAGTGACAAAAACTGTGAACATATTTGCTGGCATATACTGTAAATTCATGCACACATTTGAGTTATGAAATATAGTACGATTGATGAGTGGATCCATGTAGAAGTATATATGCTTCTGATCCAGACAGTTCTTTGTAATATAAATACCATTGTTATAATATTAATAGTAATATCCATATCATATGTTAAGTTTAAAGAGCAAAGAGTGAACATAGACACTCCAACTGGCAAAATTAGGAATTTAGAAATATTCTTATAGAAGCTTTCAGAGAGGTGCCTGGCAATATAAGAGTATCAATGTAATATTAGGTTACTTTAATCATATCAGTGTGCAGTGGTTGTTTCTAAAGAGCCTAGTAATGCACAAGCTTCAGTTGGTCAACAACAATTAGATGGATAACTGTGAATTTATGTTGTTCCTAAACCACCTGAGGATTTCTAATTGATCAGTGAGTTACTTGTGCTTTTGTTGTATTATTGTATATTTGTGCATTAATATGCATGTATTTGTATCTGTTAATTGATGTATTTTTTCAGTGGAGAGAGGAAAAAAGATTATAATTTTATTGATGTATGTTATTTTGATTTGAAGTATTCATATTGATGAAATCCAATATTACATGGCTGTGAGTAGGAAATGTATGTAAACGTATAGGGATTGCAGTCAGCATCTGATCTGTAAAACATGTTTGTAGAAGTATATCATGACATAATCAAAGGAGAGAAAGAGTTGTTGATGCTCATCAGGTTGGAAAATGTTACAAATATAACTCTAAAAAGTTTGAACTCCACTTTTTGGACTAGACAAAATTGATTGCATGAGGAGAAAATTGAACTTTTAAAGTTTAAATATAACTTTTCATTTAAACCAGAAGAATTATGTTTTGGAATTACCAATTTCTGACCTTAATCAAAAAGAAATGTTGCAGAAAGATCTACAGTGAGCAGTTGGTGAAAGGAAAACCATCAGCATTCCAGAATTGAAGCTGTTTTATATGAAGCAAGATAGTAAATTGAAGAGTGAAGTGCAGGACTGATTAACAGTTACTGGAAATGTTAAGTGGTAGTTATTACTACACAATGGGGACACAATAGTTACTGAAAACAAAGGCTATGTAATAGAGATAGTTGTGCCCAATAAAGCAATGGCCAATTATAATATTGCTAATCATTTGTTTCATTAATTTCTCTTCATCTACTTTTTTTAGTTTTGTACTTTCTTAAATACCACAAATTTTCAAGCCTCACTGTAGCCCATTCAGTTTAAATGCTATTCATGGTGTGGAAAACATAAGAATTGTGTTTTCATTTTAAAAAGTTGTGTTAGTTAGGAAGAGGTTGAGTGACATTGGATTTATTTGTTATTTAACTTTTGCATAAGACTTCTACTTGTTTAAATCCTCAAAATAAATTTGTCTTTTTTATGCACTTTCACTTATCAGTGACAAAATGAGAATCACCACCCATCTCGTGTCCATGGTCCTCTAATCCAGATTAATTTAAGGCTGATGTAATTTCTTCCATGCAAATTGCACACATTTCTGAAACTGTAATACCAGTGTGTGATTGGATTATGAAATATAGGAACTAAAACTAAGATGTAATCATATATAGTATGCAGGATTCAAGCAGTTTCAAGTACGGGTCACTCTTATGTCATGTGCCACTAGGATAAGGAAAGGAAATAAATATGTGTTTTAAAGGTGTATCTAGGGGCCACCTATCTATGTGTTTACTGCATTCATCAATACGATATTGAGATTCTGGTGGGAGGTAAGCTTGCATAAGGAGCATTGTTTGTCTCACACTCTTACCCACTGTGCCTCATTATTGAAGTATGTCTGCTGACCACGTAAGGTATGCCAGAATTCGCCTCCCAAGACACAATTCATAGCTGAATGTAACTGCACTGCTAGTGACGGGTTCTAATTGCGTAGCATATTGAGAACATCTCAAATTTATGCTGGCTTGTAATGTTGGTATGAGGGAGGTTTGAGCTTCTGCATGAAGGACACACCATATTTGGATACAGAGTGTCAAGGCTAGAGAGCAAGGCAAGTAAGTTTGAATGTACTGGTGGGTAAGGAGTTACTTATACTTACTCTTAAAATGTTATAATCAGATTAACCTTAAGAACTAATAGTAGGGGTAAAGAAGTATTCAGTATGTGAAACTTGAAAATGTTTTATTCACCACATGCATGAGAAAAAGATCAATAATGCACAGACAAACTGTCCATGAACATGAGCATTTTAGTGTACATCATACTAATAAGCAGTTTAATATCTGGTCTGACCCCAATCGATGTGAGAATAACATGCATTTTAAATCTTGGAGTTAAAGTGCTTAGTTCCACAAATCAGAGCTAGACATTGATGCTTTACTGGTGATTAGCATAGTCAAAGTATCTATGCAGTTTATTTTCTTATTACAGATGCTCCTTTTTGACACATTTTAAATTAAAGCAAGCATCAAATGCACCAAGGCTGACTATTTAATCATCTGGAAGCCACAAAAGCCCTCCTGACTTGGCAGCAAAGAATCAACATGGTACTTTCAGCCTGTCATCATGATCCTCAGTCTCATCAGCAAGGCATGTGTGATTCTCTGCATGACAGCATTTGCAAAAGGTTCTCTAAGAAGTAGGTCCTCATTTTGACAAATGAACCAGGTAATACATAACCCGTTCAGACTTTCAGTGAATATCCAGTGTGGAATGCACAAAGAAAGAACCTTACAGAAACAAACACCTATTGATGTTTGAAAGCTGTGGTAAGATCTCAGCCATAAGCTGTCAAAAAGAAGAGAGCTTTTGTACTGGCTTGCACCGTTTGCTAAGTCGCTTCAGATAAGATATCTTCAGACAAGGCATGGTGGTGAAAATAGAGCAGATGTTGTGGGTCGAGTTTGGACCTCAGATTGGTGTGTGACATGATACTTGCTTTTAGGTTATGTGACCACTGCAGTGAGTGCTTAGATAGCCACATTGAACAAAGTGCCCCTGTTCAAATGCATTTGCAAGTATGTGTGTGTGTTATTCTATACTGTCAGAGGGAAAGTCTATCAGCCACAAAGCCATTTACAGAGCAAATACTGCAACAGACTGACAATACAGATACTGTGCTACATTTGTGCTGACTAGTAAGATAGATTCTCTTTCTCACATTTCACTTTTCTTTCAAAACTTACATGTGACTACATATCAAATCCTAATAGAAAATCGGTTTTACAACACCTAGTAAAAGCCCTAAGAGATTTATTAAGAAGTCTCATCAGTCAATATTATTGAAAAATAAGTTTTGAGTGATTTAAAGAATTATTACAACACAGACACTGGGGTGCATTTCAGTGCACCCTTAGTGCCAGTTCCAAGCCCGGCAACAGCTGCATGATGAAGGGGAAAACCTGTGCCAAATCAAACATTTGAATCAAAAATCAGATACTGAAGCAGTTTGCCTCCAAATTACCAATGGCCACCACTGGTACTGTTTGCCAACAAGGTAATGAGACTCAGCTTATGTTGGTTAAAGGAGAATAAGCTGAAGGGGAAGGCATGGTCAGAGCTAGTGAGAGAAGAGAAAATTAAGGAAGGTGGAGGCAAGAGTTGCTTTGAATGATGACACTGTGACAGGAAGAGTAACGGCTAATATGATAAAGAGTGAGAAAGTTAGAAATACTGTGTGGATAAGAGAGCAAATGGAAGGGGAAAAAGAGATAACCATAAAGTTTATTAAGAACTTATTGGAGGTTAAGAGTGTCTAATAAAGTGACATCATATGCCCCACAAGTAGGGTGTGAAATAAATAAGAAAGAACAAGTCTGAAGTGAGTTTGATTAGAATAGATGTTAATTGGCATGGAAAAGGAACATTGGTGATCGGTAGGTAAGGAGAGGTTATGGAGAGGAATGTGGAAGGAGAAATTGTGGTAAATATTGCAAAAAGGATTAACACATATTTTAACAAGAAGGCATTCAGGCGGAAGGACGGTACACACAAGTGGACTATGTCCGGTTCATATGACATCTGACAAAGATTGGACACTGTAACATGGAGGCAGGATGGTCTGTTGGATGACTGTGGAGGTGAAGAAATTGTAAAGAGGGAGGGCTAAACCATAAATCACATGGTGAAGGTTGATGGAGAAATATTCAAGGAGGAATTGAGGCAGGTGCAGGTCATAATAAAGAGGTTCTGGACGACTGGACAACTACTGCAAAAGTGCTGATGGAGTCAGACAGGGAGGTATGATATCTGTACAGAAGAAGGAAGACAATGAGACCTGTGAAGTAATATTTAAGCACAGAAAAGTGTAAGAATAAAAATGGTTCACAAAAAGAATTTTGATTGCTGGTGAGATGAAAAGAGTAGGCAGTAGTACAAAGAGATGCAGCAAAAAGCAAAAAGATGTGGCTATGAAAATGTTCATGGTAAGCTGTATGAGAAGCTAACAATAAAGATGGAGAACATAACTTGTACAAATAGGCCAGACAAAAGAACTAAGCTAGGAAGCCTGTACATCAGGTTAAAGTGAAAAAGGATGCTGATAGGAATGCACTGACAGATGAGTAGGGTGTATTGAGAAGGCAGAAATAATACTTTAAATAGATGATGAATTAAGAAAATGAGAGAAAGTAGGTTGGATGGCATGGAGAGAATCATGAGGTGCAGTGGATTAACAATGTCACGAACGGTGAAGAAGACGGAGGCAAACGCGACATGCATGACAAACCAGGTTTATTGTAACTGAATAAACAGAAACTAAACCATAACGAGACAACAGGCAGGCAGGATCAAAGGCTGAAAACGACAATAGAAGATCCTACCTTACCTGTGTCGAAAACAAAAAGTCCAAATCATAAAGTGTAACAAAGAAAGCTTTGCACCGCATGAACGCGGGCGGAGAACTTGGAGAAAAAACGGATGTTTGAAGGGTTGAAAAATAGCGTAGTGTTACTGATTTTTATTAATACGGGTGCTGTGCAGAGCTACAGTACCTACAGAGGTATTAAGTTGATCAGTCACAGCATGAAGTTATGGGGGAAAGTGTTGGATGCTAGGCTGAGAGAAGAACAGCTTATCTGACAGCAGCAATATGGTTTTGGGCAAATAAAGAAAACTACAGATTCAATGCTTTCAAGTGTGTCAATGGAGAAGTCTAGAGAAAACCAGTAGAAGTCACACTGGATTTGTAGATGTAAAAAAGGTATTACAACATGCAGAAAGAGGAGCTATGAAGTCAGTAGTGGCAGAGTTGTATGTGAGGGTGGTGCATGACATGCATGAGGACAATGTGGCAGTGGTCAATTGGAATAAGGTATGAGTTCAGGGTGGAGGTCAGACTGCTTCAAAAAATAGCTTTGAGACCCGATGGTGACAGGTTGACAGACAATAGAGTCTAGAACACATGTGTCAAACTCAAGGCCCGCGGGCCAAATGTGGCCCGCCTTGTCATTTGATGTGGCCCGTAAGAGCGCTTAA
>JAUZSU010003048.1:0-23114 GCA_034780255.1 Parotocinclus maculicauda
GTTTATGTGTGTTTATGTGATTCAATACTGGATTTCCGAAGAAGGTGTTTGGAGGAATGGAATGAAATCCCACAGCAACGTCTCTGAAGAGCAGAGCCACTCACACACTCCTCATACCTCTCACTAACACTGAATGAAATACAACCGAGTGTACTACCACTCATGGAATAAAGCAGAGCCTCCGAAATTAAATTCAATTGGTTCCAGAAGGGTTCGAATTCAGATATGTTTAAATGTGCAATCAAATTTCCCCATAAGAAGTAATGAAAATAGGATCAATCCATTCCCAACATATTCTCCACTCCCTCAGACGGCACTGCATCAAGAACCGTCATTTATAAATAACTGATAGAAGCACATGGATAAGGGATTACTTTATCAAATCTTTATCAAGCTCTATAATACAGCGTTACATTCACAAATACCACTTAAAACTTTACTGTACAAAAAAGATCGGAGACATCAAGGATGGACTATACCCATGAAAATGGAGATTGTGCTCAGACCAATCAGGATTACAGATCTTTTCCAAAAGCTAGGCTCTATCATGGTATGGGGTCGGGTCCGGACCCCTTGTAAAGGTCATTTACACTTCTGTGATACAGCATTAATGCAGAAAAGTACACTGAGATTTTAGAGCAACATAAGCCAATGATCTAAACTTGACCAGCATTTTCTATTTGGGGTTGTAATCTAATGGTGTCCTAAGACTTTTGAACAGTACTGTATGCATAGATCAAACCAACATCCTCATAATAGCCATACAGCAACAGTTTTTATGATTCTTATAACAGATATGAACATTTTTGAAGCATGTGATGTCAGAATCAACAAATAAACAAACAATAAATGTGATATGTCAAATACGGGCGTATTCTTCGTTCTCTTTCCTACATTACTGTTCAATAGCTTGGTGTTTCTAGTTAAAGCCCAGTAGCAGCTCTTTAGCTCTCTTGATCTTTCTTTTTTTTCTGTAGCACGTTGTTTCGGTTCCCGGCGGATCGCTGGATAAATACAGACACTTGCTCTTTACTCCTTCATTGATTGGCTGAGTTGTCAGAGCAGGAAGTCAGGTTTCTAACAGCGTGAAAAGCTTCACTACAGCTTCCTACACACACTTCACGCTGCTCGGCTCTTTGATGGAACAATAAGGTGTGTTGGACTCCTGGCGGACGCCGCCTCCTCGTCGCTCGTATTTTTAGCGCTTCTGACAGCAAAGCAAAGCAGTACGCTCTCCAGCCGAGATGGATTTCTTCTTCTTCTGCTGCTGCTGCTGTTTCCACCTTCAACACCTCACAGGTTTCTCTTCTAACACAGAGTTCACATCTCACGTTCTGATGTCTGGCTAAACTGGTTTATACGCAGCACAATGTTAAACCTGTTAGCTCTCTCTGATTAAGTACGGATCATTTATTACAGAAATATCTTGTAAGTAAATATTCATGCTATTTAATACTAATGATGCAGATTATACAGATTTGATCTGAAGCATACATCTTTAATCCGGAGTATGAATACTTAAATATGTTAAAGCAACGCTGAAATATTTTCTGCCTTTCACACATTATAATTAGGTCTGTAATAAAAAGTTGCACTCAGATGTTGTAATACCCTAGCTGACCACCGTGGGGTGCCAGTGCTGCAACAGCATCCCCTGCTGGACTCACTTTTGCTCGCGCTATAATAGTCAAAGTCAAATTCAAATTTAAATTAACAATGTAATTAATTTTAATTAATTAATGAAGTCAAATTTATTTATATAGTTTTATATACTTTTTTATAATGGTGCATTCTCTCAATATTATAGTATCTTAAAAGGCCAGTCCCAAATTGAGCAAGCCTAGGGCGACAGTGGCAAGGAAAAACTCCCTGAATAAAGAAGGAAGAAACCTTGGTAGGACCAAGACTCAAAAAGGGACTCGTCATCCTTGGGTGGCCTAGATGTTAATTGAAATAATTAAGTTGTAGTCATAGTAAAATGAAGTATAATAAGTATTAATAATAATAATAAGATAAACTGGGCAAGAAAGGAAGTTAATTATCTGGTAGTCACTACACAGGCACAGGGGGCCAACCGTCTTTCTAACGACTTTGACCTGGGATAAAATAGGATTAAAAAAATATTCGTTGAAAAAACTGTGTTGTATTAATTTAATGTATAAATTGTAAATTACCAATAAATGATCCTATGGTTTTTTGTCACTTTTTAAAATTACATAGAACAGAATCTTCTTTAGGAGGCCATTTGATATGGTTTTTTATAAAGTATACTTTTTAAAAGATTTTCTTTTATATTTTTTTAACGCCTCCCATCGATTGTTGTGTAACTGAACAGCTATTAGGCGTTGAGCTGAGAACTCATGAAGCCACTCTGCGTAACGAGAAACCTACATAAATAAATAAATAAAGGTGTTTTGATGACCCGTCTGATAGAAACCACATTCATCCTGAGGATATCCGTGGTGACAATCTCCGTGGCGACACTTCAGAGGTTATGATGTCGATGTTACAGAACAATCGCTCTTTAAAAGCTGGATCGACTTTCATGGCGAAGAGCTTTAAATGTCTCCCGAGCTTTCAGACTGACACTTCTTTAGTAAAAATCAAACAAAGATGATTTCTTGCAGCTGAGGTTCATTTTACCGTGACGCCGAGACCGTTAAATGAGACGGGAAGTTATTTTAGATTTACGAAAGCAGCAGATCCTCTGTCTACCAAATAAATAAAAACGTGATTTATAAATCAGATTCTGATCCTAAATAATTGAGGCTGTTAAACAAGCTGCTTTTTAATTAATTAATAATTTTATCTTCTTTATGTATTTATTTATCGGTGTGTTATGCAATGATGTTGCCATGGAAAGCACATGATTATTGCCAATAAACAAGGAAATAAAAAGAAAAATAATTATAGGAAAATGTGAAGGCTTATTATTAGTATTATTATTAATATTATTATTAATATTATTATTACTTTGAATAATTTTAACTTTATTCTTTTAATGTAATTTAAATAATATATTACATAAAAAATGGAGAATTAAAAATTTATATTAAAATATATTAAAATAAAATAATCATTAAATAATATCTCAAACCCTTATCCTAATATAAGAAAAAGGGAGAAAATAAAAATATGGAAAATGTAGAAACAGAAAAAAAATAAAAAATAAAACAAACTGGTTAACAGTACAAAAGTAGCAGAATAAATGAAAAAGAAAAGAAGAGATTGAAGAAAATAATCAGAAAATTATAATAAAAAGTATAATATAAATATACTAATAAAAAGAAAATTGTAATTCTTGATGTTCACAATGAAAAATAAGAAAACAAAATGCAGATACGATTGCATATTACTGAGGGAGTAGATTCTGTTTGGGGGGATCAAACCTCTGGCACTGCGACTGTGGGCCCTGCCCTGGACTGTGATTAGCTGAAGGCCCTTACACCTGTACCCCCTGGCACCAAAGTGCCCTGTAACCATAACCAGGAAAACGTATTTAAAATAAAATAATAATACGTTTGTCATGAACTGGCACTCTATCCCTTAGATGTGCCCTGTGATGCCAGTTTGGCCCCCTAGATTCAAGAGTTGGATTCAGTAGGTATAAAAATAAATGAATGAACCTTGCAGATGGTCCTTTTAGAGTTTTATTATTGATTTTTTATTAAAATGAGTCACACTTACTTTGTGTAACTTTTTTCCTTAGTAAAAAAGTCGAAAAGTGATTCAGACATTTCTTTTACAGTGGAATCTTTCTGTGTGTTTAAAAATGATATTGAAATTGATGATAGCGTACAAAAAGTCTTTGGTTTCAGCAACTAAAAGCAAAATAAAAGAATATTTAAAAGCAATTAGGAGAAAAAGGAAATAAGAAAAAGAAGAAAGCTTGCAGATTTCTTGGCCAAACGTTTACTCTTTTTAAAAAATTCAAAAAAAGAAAATCCAAAGCTGATTCACGCCCTGAACTTTTCGGAGGATGTCGGCTTTGGCGTTTCAGACTATTCTTTTTATTTTTGTCACATCAATAAGGTTGTAATTATGTCTTCAGCCATTATGCTGCTCTAATCAGCACTCCAGTGCTTTGCTGCACACGCAAAAAAAAATCTTAATGACCGGGTTATAAAAACACAAGCCGAAGACATCTGTGACTCTCAGGCTTTCAGTCCCACACAAGATGCTTCATCATTGATTAAAACGTACGACGTTAATAAAAGACCCGTGTCATTTTCCTTTTGTCAGAATATTTCTGTCACGCTGCAGGAAGTGACTCCTTTTGACGTTACAAAGCGTTGACTGAATAATGTTCCATTGCCAAAAGCTTCTCCCTTCTATCCACACACACACACACACACACAAAAAAGCTTTTCATTTACTGGAAAATGGACGGGTTTCAGACGGCCCCGTCCCGGAGGAGACGGCTCGCAGGAAACCGCGGCGTCTGGAATCGATTTGAGGCAAAGGGAAAATGAAATGCTTGGGATTCTTAATGTTGGGGGACAGAAGACCAGCGGCAGTGGACGTGAGAAAGAAAAAAGCTTTTCTGCCCTTTGGTGGGAGAGAGAATATAAAGATGTGCCGGACCAAACAGTCTCACAAAGCGCCTATACGATATTCGGCTCAATCCGTGACGGGATTTAATATGTTTTCTCCCTTCTTGAATTTCAGGGGATTTTCTTTCTTTCTTTCTTTCCTTTATTTCTCACAGTTTTCTATCCGCAGCATCTCTCAACTTCGTCTTATGCCTGACGCCTTTCATTGTTTGGACTTTCTCTGAAATGATGGAGGAACCAAACGGGGCATCGATAACCTTTGCTTCTTTCTCAATCACTTTTCAGTCAAGATGTTCCTCTGAGAAACGATTCTCACCCGAACAATAAAGTGAAATGTGTGGGACGGTGGTAGCCTAGTGGTTAAGTTACTGGACTCTAGACCAGAAGGTCCTGGGTTCAAATCCCAACCCCCGCCAAGCCACCACATTTGGGTCCTTGAGCATAACTGGTTGATTTGAAAGACTGTATCAGTTGTATGTCTCTCTGGATAATGGAGTCTGCTAAATGCCGTAAACGTGAAATTAAACAATAAAATAAAATGCTTTAGTAAAAAAAAGAGCAATTCTCTTAAGCAGAAATGTTTTTTTAAATAAATAATAAAACTTTTTTATAGTCAGGTGGAAAAGTTTAATAAAAACATCCAAAACACAAAATTTAACAATTAAATTGCATTTAAAAATGTTGTATCCTTTTTCAATAAGTCCTGTGGTTCAAAACCAGACATGGTTCCACTTAAACCACAACTGGAAGCTACTGGATTCTTCTATCAGTTCAAGTTTGGGTTAATGGAACAGGAACTTCTGGTACTTAAACTAGAACATTAGATATAGAACCTGCTTATGCTGATGAAAAAGCACAGGTCCAGTAGAAAAGGAAGATTTGGTTCTCTGGTTAAAAAGGTGCAGTTCTAGTACATGAAATCATGGGTGATAAAGCAGGAACCTTCAGAACTGGAACCCTGGCAATGGAACTATACTCAGTTCCAATGGGATTGAAACCTTGTGCACTAGAACTGGGACCGCTGGTACTGAAACTGGAACCTTGGACCAAGACTGGTACAAAAGGAACAGGTTTGATGAAACTGGGATCTTTGGTAACAGAGCAGGAACCACTGGTACTGGAACTGATACGTTGGGTATAAAAGTAGTGTCTGATTAAAAATGCACAGATTCAACAGTGCAGGAAAATGAGGTACTTAATTAAGACCTTCTATACAGAACTATTGTCTGAAGTACACAGGACCAGTGGAATTGAAACCTTTGGTAAATGATACAGGAACCACTCGTACTGAAACTGGAACTCTGGATACCGAACCAATGCTTAGTTGAAAAGGTGCATTTGCAGTAGGACTGGTAATGGGAACAAGCACTGCTGGTACTAAAACTGGAACTTTATGTATGGAAAGAGCATCTGACCAAAAAGTCACAGTTTAAAGAAAAAGAACAGGAACCATTTTATTCAAATCGGAACTTCCCATATGGGAATACATTCTGATTAATAATGTGCAGTTCTCATGAAAATTGAAACTTTGGTAAAAGTACAGGAACCACTGGTACAGAAACTGGAGACATGAAACCAGTGTGTTATTGAAAAGACACAGTTCTTGTTCTACTTGTTTTAGTAGCACAATAACCAAATATTGCAGCATCTGATAAAAAAAATGGAGATTCATTTACATGTCCAGGATTTAGCAGACGCCCTTATCCAGAGCGACTTACAATTATTACAGTCTTACAATCCAAGCAATGGTGGGTTAAGGGTCTTGCTCAGGGACCCAACTGTGGCAGTTTGGCAGAGGTGGGATTTGAACCCTGGACTTTCTGGTTCAGAGTCCAGCACCCTAACCGCTAGGCTACCAGTATCACCACCAGATTCAGCAGGACGAGAATCTTTGGTACTAAACTGAATCTGTACAGAACTGTGTCATTGTAGTGTAGCTAAAAAGTTTTGGTACTGGAACTGGAACCATAGATAGAAAGAGTGGTTTGTTGAAGAAGCACAGGTCCATTTTAGCGGTACTAGAGCTGCTGGTTCTCAGAACAGAGGGTATAGGATGTATGTTGGCTTATTACACCAGATAATGTATGTATACATGAAGATAAAATGACGTAAAATTGGTGTATTTATTTTAACGGCGTGTGAAATCAGGGGACGGCGCGTGTGTTTTGTTAAATTTTTGGCGAGCTCAGGTTTCGTGAATTGTGATATCAGAGTGAAATTGCCGGTACGGTGACATCTCGGTAGCGTTGGTTTGTGAGGACTGAGTGCTGAATTCAATCGGCTGTATAAATAAATAATAGACACGTCTCATACTATCAGTGCACTTACGAACGAGGATTCTGACACCCATCACGTCTCTCGCTCGCTCTGTAAACACTCTGACCTATAAATAACGGCTGAGTTTCCTGAAACGCTGATGCTTTTCTGACATTTCTCCTGACGTGAGGTATAATCAGACTCGCAATCTGCTGCGGCTGCGGCATCTCAGACATGCGAAATTACACGGCCATTTTGCTGCTGATCAAGTGCAGCGGACCTGAAAGCGACTCCGAGGCTGTTAAACAAACACAGACAGAGGACGATGTGATTAAAAGGAGAAGGAAGGAGCTGAAGAATAAATACAAATCAAAATCAGAGTCTGGTGAGTGTTTGGGTACCATGTCATTGGTGAAACTGATCCTCACTGAACTGGTCCATCGGAACAGCGACAAGGTACCATGTACTTATGTGGTAGTGATGGCAACCATGCTAGAGAGGTACAGTAATGGTATAATGTGAGGATAAAGGCGGGGCAGTGCATCGTGGTGAGGTTTGAGTGACCCTTCGATAATAATCTGATATTTAAAGAAAGTTCATCCAGTAATCAGATTAACGAGTAAAGAACTTCGGGTTTTACACAACTGAGTAATCAACGGATTTCTACTTTGCAACCGGCCAATAATCTCACCAAATGTGACGTGAACACGAACATTTTTCTGCATTTGAGTCTCAGTTAAGCAGGTGCTGTTCTTAATTCCGAAGTTGCCAGATCCAGAGAGTTAAAAAAACAACCAGGTCTATCAAAAAGAATCTTAAAAGTGGCTAAGTTAGTCAGAATAAGCAGACCTGACTGAGAAAACTGACAGAAATCGAAATATTAGAGGTATAACGATACTCTCTGCTCATGATTCGATTCACAAAACGATTCAATTTTCGCAAGATTATTGTGTTTACATTTAATAAAAACAGTTCCTTTTTATTTCTGGAGTGTAAACAACGTAAAACAAGGAACACTTCTTTTCATTATTTCTTTAAACCCCAAATTTCCCCTGCAATTAAAATAATTTTAATGAATAGAAATAACAAACATCTTTTGTATCTGTTCCAATGGAACAGGAACCTTTGGTACTGAAATAGAACTGGAGTCTGTCCTATTTCAAAAGAACAAGAGCAAATTAGTGCAACTCGTATGGAAAGACATCAATAGTTCAATGGGACAAGAAACTTTGGTACTAAAACTGGAACCATCTGTACAGAACTGTGTAGTGCTAGTGTAGTTGGAGCCCTGGAACCTTAGACAAATGCCTTTTTGTGTCATTATCTGTGCGAAACTCCCGAATCCTTTCAGGTTTTTTAAGAAAATATGAAGGAAGATATGTCATATATAATGTATGGTGTGTGGTGTTTGAAGGATGCAATGACATCATTAGCTGGCCATAAAGACACCGCAAGTGATATCTGCTGATTACTTTGTGACACTTTTGCATCGTGATGTAACATGCTCTGAGAAATCTGACTACTGAGTAAAAATCCAGCTCTCAATAATGCGTTTCATAATCTGATTTTATAGATCAATCTCACTCTATTGTGTATCGTTTGTACACAGTTTTTTCATTAAAATGACCTTAGTATTAATAGTGGTGTAAAAAGGCTACGTGGCTATGGCACAGCTTGCGTTATCGGACTCGCTCTATAAAAACTTCAAACACACGGAGAACAGAGGAACGTAAACATCCGATTTAAAAAATCAGTCAGACCCGTGGAAGCCTTATGTGGCGTGGTGAGGAAATAAAGGAGAAAAAAGTGCTGTGCTAAGCAGCTTCCGAACCATTTCAAAGAGCATCTGAGGAGATAATTTGAGGTTCAAACTGAAGTTCAAGCTCGGAGCGAAGCGTCCCTCTGAGATGGGTAAAACAGGAGATGTTTCATGTCCAATCATCTCTATCCTACAAATTTGGCACGGCTAACGCACTCTGCTGACTCTGGCACTCTCCGTCTCTCTTACAGAACCACGATGACAAGCGTCTACCAGCAGGGACCCTCTGCAACAAGCCCAGAACTGCTGATGAGGTCTAAACGACTCAAAACGGAGGAGCAACAACGACATAATGACAACGAACTGCACCAACAGGGAGTAAACAAGAGCAAAATAAAGGAGAGGAGGTCGGATCCTGGAGGTTATCAATCTCCCCGGGTCTTGTCCGTGTCATTAATTAAGGGCACCTCAGCAGAGCGCCTGTTTGGGAACTATATACTAATATATCACAGCCTCTATAACGCTGGGTTAATGAGTCACACTGCAGAGTCAATTAGGAGCAGCTCCTCGCCTGTGGGAGTCACTATAGAGGAAATTACCATCGCCCACATCCATACATGACATGATTGGCTGGATTAATACCGACGACCGTAATGGAGAAAACTCTGAACCGTTAGAGCAGATGATGGCCGAATGGAAATAACAAAATGAAATTTCTCAACTAGAGCAAGCAGTCATAAGGAAACAAAGAGACAAATGTGCTCTAATTAACGGAGGAAAAAATTAGACACAAGCATGACAGCCTGGACTGCAGAGGTTCGGCGTTAAGCATGAGAGGAATGGAACTAAAAATAAATCTAATGCTTACTTAACAATACCGCTAAAAACACGAGTAGCACAGGAAAATGTATCTAAAAAGAACCGGGGTTGCCAAATCCCACAAGAGAAACAGGCACCAGGGTTACAGAAACAAACCAAAGAAGTGTAATCAACCCCAAAGCATGAGACCTATTACGATATGAGAGACCTGTTAATCTGTTAAAATAATATTAATAATAATAATAATAATAATAATAATAATAATAATAACAATTTTATAATAGTAACAGTTTTTCCTTTTAACTCGCAGGAATATTGGAGAAAGAAACAGGGAGCCCAAACATCCTTACAATTACACTTTAGAAACAAACAACAAAACCTGCAGCCTGCAACGATCGATATTTGTAAGTGACTTTATAGAAAATTAAGGAAAAATTCTCCTGGCAACTGTTGCATAAAAACAGACTTTCTCTTCACCTCCCCTCTCCACTTGTGGATCTACAGAGGATCTGATTGGATGTTTATGGCCAACACGTCCGGAGGTAAATGAAAGGTTTTAATTTGATCATAATTTATTACATCCTAATTGCTAAAACCTTGGTCTTTAAAGAAACAAACGTTGATTCAGTGGACGGTAATTAATGTTACTTTCTCTAAGTCTAAAAATATAGTTTGAGAAAAGTGCATAAAGAGCTGGAACGGTGCCAGTCCATGCCCCTGTGATGCCTGACCCAGAATTGGGCTATCGCAGTGAGATACCAAATGCCAGTCGAGAACCCAGGTGAGATTGGAAAACAGAAAACGGTGGTCGTGCCGTTTGCCAGTGCATTTAACGATAATGACTCAGCTGCTGCTGAGAGGGAGGTGAAGTGCTCTTTTAGTAAAAAAAAGGCCTAAACATGCAGGAACAAGGTAGGAATTGTTCCATAAGGAATAACAGATACAGGCATGTTCATCTAAGGTTTGCTTTGCTGTCAGATCGTAGTTGCATTTCAGCAAACACTAAAAGCCAGTTCCAGTTGAACGAGATCCGTGTCCTCTGTCGGAAGCCTCTTTACGAAGCTTGACGGCGTGATAGGTACCGTTTCAGAAGCGTGTGATAATGAGTGTCACACATTTCCACGGACTGTGACAGCGCCGACCTTTTTAGGCTCCTTATCATCAGCCCCGTACCCTCGGCTAGCTAATCTATGAATGCAGGGCTATTTTTGCAGCCGCCTTCTCCTTTACGTAATGACCTTTCTCAGTTCGTACCTCTTTCTCTCTCTCTGTCTCTCACACTCGAAATGTGCCCGATGAGGCTTTCGCTCTACGTTACCGTGCCTCGTCGTTTCGCAAGACTCTTTTAAAGGATGAGAAGAAAACTCTACGAGGCCGACTCTCGAAGCAAACTGAGCGAGCCGACACCATTCTTCCGCCGGCAAAAGCAGAAATTAAGCAGATATTAATTTGACAGAAATCAAAGAAACCAGGGCAATCCTCTTTCTCATCCCGCCGAGTGGAGAAATGAGATTGTTAAGCCCTGCGGCAGCTTACATTTGTTTTCGCCGTCTCTGAGTCTCTGTTCCTTTTGGGGATTTATGAAGCATGGTAATCCCGCAAAAACCTCGCTTCACATTCTCTTTTCATTTGCGCGTGACGTTTTTATTCAGCACTCGCAGTGGAAGGACTTTTTGCATCTGAACGATCTGGTTTAGTGAGAAGTGGAGTCACTCTTTAAAATAAATTCAGTTTAATGCACACTCATTGGTAACGTTTCAAAAGCGTTAAACGCAGCAGGTTAAGCGAGTTTTGTGTCGCTTTTGAGCTTAGACGCACCCCAGTGCCATCCCAACTGGAAATCAGGGGGAGTAAAGTCTACAAAAATACCTTAATTGTTGTTTCAGCGACGTGCAAGCTGACATTATGGCGTATACCTTTGAAAAACTGGGGCTGCCACGACTGGGCGAGGTAAACGATCACGAAACGCCGCCATGTTTCACTTAAAAAAGATGGCTGCAGCACAGACTCAGAGACTGTTTGGATAAAGCTTTGTAAAAGTTTTCAAACACTGAGGGCGCCAAAAGTATGAGGGCGTTTCAAACTGGCACAAAACAAACAGCTGGTTAAGTGAACTGTGCAGAAGAAGAGAAAATACAGTGGCTTTATCCTGGAAGATGAAGTGCCGGAAAAGAAAAACACACTTAAGTAAGATTTTTGACCTCTGCTGCTAAATAAACTCATTATTAAAGCCATAAAAATTTTGAATTCAACCCTTTTTTTACATAGTGTGACAGTTATGGTTCAAATAACCTTGATAAACTGCTGAACTGGACTTGATGAAAATTTGTTCAGTCCTAAAAAGCTGCACCTGGCTTACAAATTATTTACCTGGACAATCCAGTGTGAGGATGTTTCTTTATTTGAGATGCTGCCTGGTTAATGGTTTGAATGGATTTTAACGTTGTGTCTTTGTTATTAGAGCGGTTTAAAAGACTATAAACATGGATTTCTGTTAGAGCTGAACTAACTTAAATGTTAATTTTGTTTTCCTTTTTTTTGTTCATTTGGTCTTTGGCCTTGGCTTTAGCTGTGCTGTACAGAGATAAGAACCAAAAATCATCCAACAGTTACAACCAACATTTAGTTACAGTTATACAGATACAGAAAGCAAAGGTTCACATACTTTTACCACTCACAGAAATGGATTATTGTTATTTGTCTGGTTGACAAAAAGTGTGAAGTTCCTTCTATTCCTGACCAGAAAAGTGGGGTTAACTGAGAAACAAAAATAACAAATCAATCAGCGAATTATTTATAATGAGGTTTAAAGTAGTGCTGTTTTCGTTTGGCTGTTATTTTTTACTCTAAATTATTCTAAAAGCTTTATTTTGGAAATCATGTGAAGTGTTCACATGGCCCAAAGCATGGCACCGATTCAGGAGCCCACCCTCTGGGATCTGACCTTAGTCTTTGACCCTAGAGTGGAATAAATCAGACTCGGGGGACGTTTAGGTCCTGGTCCCCTCTTCATGTGCAGATGCCTCTGTTTTTAGATCTTGTGCATCACACATGCAGATTATGGCTTTAGATTCGAGATTTAGCGCCGGGTTGCCGTGGAACTTGATTTATAATCGTCGTGTCGTGATGTCCCAACACAATGCAGGACAAAACTGTGGTTAAGATTAGAGATTACCACTTATTTGGAGTCTTGTTGTCAAGGAAACTTCTCCGCCGCTTTTGAGAGCAAATCTCGGGACAAACCGTTTAGAGTGCAATGTTTGGACAGAGATTAAATCTTCATTCCACCAGCTACATCTTATTTTAAGACAGAGAGAGCCTGTATTAGGCTACGCAGGGTCGTTCCCATCGCCTGTTCACGCCTAGAAGGATTTTCCCGGACTTCTGATTTGGCAGTAATGTATTTCAGATCCTCCGGCGCCATCGATCGAGCGCCGCCGTTTTGATTAAACGTAGACGGCAGATCAATATCGTTTTAGCTCAGAGCGACGGCTCGATTTGTGTTCCGTTTGGATCAGATTTGTACGGCGAGGCGGAATGATTAGCTCATAAACAGCAGAAAGTTCTGTTCTGAGCGGCCTCCGTCATTCAGATTTAGGAAACGAACATTCATTTGGTTTCTAATTAAGGTTTAATCAGAGTGCAGTCGCGTTCCTCGTTCTTTAATCTCACAGCCGCGCTGCTTCAGTTTGAGACGATTCATTATGTTAGATGGCACATAAAAAGATTAAATCTGATCAGGAGTCACAGGGACCTCCTTTAGTCCAAACGACTGGATCATAGGACAGGGGTGGAGCAATAAATCGATTCTGAGATGCATTGTGATTCTACAACTCTTCCATCTAACTCAGAAAGAGAAAAGAATTATAAACTCCATCCTTCATCCTCCATCTTTTCTTTAGTCGTTAAGAAGCAGGACTTTAGAGTCCTGTCTAAAGAAATTTCCTTTAAAAAATACTCATAAAGGCTTTAATAGAAGAAAAAAGAAAATATGAGAAGTCAGAAGAAAGATATTATAAAAAAGAAGCAATAGAAAACAAGAACAATAAAATAAACTAAAAAGTCTGAATGGTATAAAATGAAGAAAAGAAGTAAAGATGGAAAAAAATTGAAAAGAAGGAACAAGAAGGAAGAAAAAAAGAACATAGGTAAAAAAGACAAATAAATAAAAGATAAAAAAGGAAAACAAGAGAAGGAAGCAAAACATTTTTTTTAAAATCTTAAACAAACATTTTTCTAAAGACAAAAAATAACAGAAAGAATTGAAGAAAATGTAGGAAATAAAAAATAATTGCAAAAATATAAAAAACAAAAAGTAAAATTAAAAAAAAAAAAGGAAAGGAAAAGGAAAAAATAAACAAAACAGAAAACAAAATATATAAAACTAAGAAAAAAACAATCATTTCAGTGCTAAAACTTTATATTTTTATCCTGTAATCCACTATAGAAAAAAAGATTTATCAATATGCAGTGACGAATGATAATGTCGTGGCTTTCCTCTAAATCGTACCTGAATTGAATTTAGTTAATTAGAGATTCTCTTCCATAATAACAGTGTCGAATTGGCGCTAAAGTTTGAGCTCCTTCAAGACATAAAGTCTCGACTGCCTGGTTAATTCCTTATTACATCTGAAAAGGTGTCACTTTTAAGTTTGATCCTGCAGACAAGGCACCAAAAAGTTTGCCCTCGACTTGATTGATTCAGTCGTTAGGGATTTTTAATCCGTTTCCTCACTAACGTTTCCTGATGGTTGTCAGAATCTGTCTCGTTTTTGACCTGATCCTAAACCTCGATGACAGGGTCTGTAACCAGGTGTGGGCGGAGCCTGTGATCGAGTAGGTCGTGAAATTTGACGTTTTTGATAACTGACAAGACCAGACGTGTGACGGAGCCGGCGAGGTTCTGCTGGATGTGAATATTAATGATATCTGATGAAAAGGCGAGGGAAGTTTGCTCGTCGTCGCCGCGATGCGTCTTTTTCCTAAATCCGTCCGGACTTGAGAGCGACTTTGATGAATTCTAAATGGGTCACGGCGCTCGAGGTGCCAGGAACACTTTGCACCGTGTTTGATTCCAAAAACACAGAGAGACTTTCCAAAGGCCGGCGTTCCTCGCCTCCAAACCGTCGCTGAATCGTTCCGTAAAGCTTCGGAGGATTTAAAGGCCCCACCGTACAAGATAACACCCATTTCATTATCACTGAGCTCCTGAAGGATCTTATAAAGCCACAGCTTCATCTCAGGGCAGAAAACACACTCGCAGGTTACTGATGTTTCCGCAGAAGAAAAATATAGTGTGTGAATTCCGACTCGTTCGTACACACATCTAATGTTAAATCAAACGACACTAATGTACTAAATGAATATAAAAACATACATTTATATTTATTTTCAAGTGCAAAATAAAGCAAAACGGTCAACAACACCTGTGCAGTTCCGACAATCACCGACAATCAGACCACGCCCATAACCAAGCAATTCACAGATACTGTAATAAGCATTCCTACCTGATGGTGGTGTCTGATCTCCTTATAAAGTGTAGCCACTCAGAGCTTCAGCAGCAGAGGAGCGTAGATCCGACTTCGTCCTCCTGATCACCCACTGCATCCAGGCTTCCTGTTACAGCAAGAGATTTGAATATTAATTATAAAAAAAGGTTTTATTCAATTACAAAAAGCACGAACGCTGAACAGGACCTTAAAAAGAACCAGTATGACCACTGAGGAACCATGCAGCAAGAGAGCATACTTAATAATAATAATAATATGTTGTATTTATATAGTGCCTTTCTAGTACCCAAGGACACTTTACAAGCCACACCCACAAAAAAACCTCTATGGGAGGGTAGAAGAAGGGAAGAATTGAGAGAAAAGATGTCTTGAAGGAGGAGAATGACGAGCAGAGTCAAAAAGCTTGACGAGAGGAATTCCACAGTTTTGAGGCCATTACACTGAGTGACCAATTTGTATTTCAGGACCTCCAGGAGACCAGTGACAGAGAACCTGAGTGTTCAGCTTGGGGTATAAGGATGCAAAAGTTGTGATAAATAGCTCGGAGCCAGACCATTACTGGATTTGTAAGCTAGAAGCGAGACTTTAAACTGTATTCGCAGGGGGATGGGTAACCAGTTGATGGAGGATTGGTGTAATATGGGCTGATTTTTTTAGTATGTGTGAGGACCCGAGCAGCTGAGTTTTGAACATATTGGATACTAAAAAAACCACACTTTCAGCACAGAAAGTAACAATGTTTTGATAGTGTTTATATTTTTAGAGCAGTAAGTGGTGATTAAATAGAGACACTTAGTTTTTAGCGAACATGGTCATAGTGAGGCATTTTGGGATTCTTTGGGGTCGAATCTATTTAGGGTGAAATGTAATTGGGGTGGTGTTTCTCTGAGGTGTGTTTCTTTGGGGCGTGGTATTTGAGATGGGTCTTTTTAAAGTAATTATTTTTAAGGGTTTTTTTATTTTGGGGAGGTTTATTTGAGGTGGGTTTCTTTGGGGTAGGGTCTCTTTAGGGTGTTATTTCTTTGAGGTACTGTCTCTGGGGTAGGGTCTCTTTAGGGTGTGGTTTCTTTGAGGTTGGGTATTTGGGGTAGGGTCTCTTTAGGGTGTTATTTCTTTGAGGTTGGGTTTTTTGGGGTAGGGTCTCTTTAGGGTGTGGTTTCTTTGAGGTTGGGTCTTTGGAGTAGGGTCTTTTTAGGGTGTTATTTCTTTGAGGTACTGTCTCTGGTGTAGGGTCTCTGTAGGGTGTTTAAACTATTTAATTCTGTTATTTGTATGTTGTATGTAGTATTTGTGTTTTTATTACATCACACGTCCCTGGAGTTCAGGATAAAGTTCTATAAATATAATCCACGTTTGTTCTGGGGGTTTACAGCCGAGTGCGTGGGAACAGATTCTGCTATGATGTTCATCCAATCAGAGTATATACTGATCCTCCCTGCATCCAAAGAGCGCAAAATGTTCAGGCGTGAGAGCTGTAATTATCAGACTCATGCTAAAACCTGACAGAGCACGTTATCCTCGCATTGACTGCGAGAAAGTCAGAGTGAGAGAGAGAGACAGAGAGAGATAGAGAGACAGACAGAAAGAGAGAGAGAGAGAAAGAGAGAGACAGAAAGAGAGAGAGATAGAGAGAGAGAGACAGAAAGAGAGAGAGATAGAGAGAGAGAGACAGAAAGAGAAAGAGAGAAAGAGAGAGACAGAAAGAGAGAGAGATAGAGAGAGAGAGAGACAGAAAGAGAGACACAGAGAGAGACTGAGAGACAGACAGAGAGAAAGAGAGAGAGAGCGGGAGAGAGAGAGAGAGAGACAGAAAGAGAGACACAGAGAGAGACTGAGAGGCAGACAGAGAGAAAGAGAGTAAAACACAGAGAGAGACCAAGAGACAGAGAGAGACAGAGAGAGAGACAGAGAAAGAGACAGAGAGAGACAGAGATAAAGTAAAACACAGAGAGAGACTGAGAGACAGAGAGACAGAGAAAGCGAGAGAAAGACACAGAAAGAGACCGAGAGACAGACAGAGAGACAGAGAAAGAAAGACACAGAGAGAGACAGACAGACAGAGAGAGACAGAGAGCTCCAGATGCAGCTCAGAGTGAGTTCTGATAAGCTCAGCTCTCTGCCACTGCCAGGATTTAAATGGGGTTCCCAAAAAAGCAGACAGGTAATTCTATATTTATACACACAGACACACACACACACACACACACACACAGTGAAAATGCAAGTTAGCATCCTTTCTTGGTGTGATGAGGGACTGAGGGAATAAACGCTACAGGAAACAGACACGGACAAATTAAAGCAGATTAGTGTGAGGACGCTGCCGAGAAGTGTTTGTTTCATCAGAACATATCAGGTTACATCACTCCCATCCAATACCAGTCTAGCGGCTGTAAGTGGGACGTACTGAAATAGGGGCACACCGGGGTAGCACTTAAAGGTAGAGCACTTTGGGGTAGTGCAATGAGTGAACTTGACGAAACAGCATTTCAAGCTTCAAATACACATCCACGAAAACAGCAAGTAAAGTTTTAGGGCCTTTAGGGCCTTTTAGGGCCAAGAAAAGAGCAACAGTAGAAAGGAAAAACTCCCTAAACATTATAAGGAATACATTTTTGACTCAAAAAGGGACCTGCTTGGGTGAATTAGATGATATAAATAAGAATAAAATGAATTCAGGTAATCAATTAAGTTTGTAGTAATAGTTTAAATAACAGAAACAAACGAAATATTAACAGATACATAAAATATCGAATAAAATAGCATAAGAAATAGTTGTGGTGCTAAAGGGGGCACCCATCTTCCAGGATTATGTAGTTTTGTTTTGATGCGCTGCTGTAGAGCATTAGTGGAAAATGGACCCTTAAATTCTTGTAAGAGAAAAACAAAAAAGTGGAAACTAGATCTGTTATAAAGAAGGTTACATCCCTAAAGCATCTACAGCTTAATCCCGAGCTTCAGCAGTGTAGTAGGTTTGATCAACTGTGCTATCGAGCTTAAGCTTAAATGAACAAAGCTTAATGTTTCTAGAAAAACCAAACTTCTCTCAGTTCCTATTGATCATAAGCAATATTTAGTGTTTAAAATGATCCAAAAGGAAAGAAGTCATTTGTAAGTTTGGATTTTTACTTCCCATACAAACCTCGATTAAACACTTAAAAGTGATTCCTTTCCTTTTGTGGATCACAGCTTCGGTATCTCAACTGCGGAGATTACTTCTGATCAGTAGGAATTAGAGAGATTTGGTTTCCTAGATCATTGTTTTAGAACATGAAAGCATGTTAAGCTTTTTTAATTATAATAGGTTTAAATTGGAGGAAAAAAGTGTAATGATTGCTTTTAAAGTAGAAATACGTGTATATTTTTTAATCGTTATCATATTTTTCATTACCATTTTGGACTCGATAAGAAGAAACTCTTAGGGCATTAGGAGGTGATCAAATAGGGACACTTAGTGCTAGTGCTAGTGCACTTCATAGACTTGCTTGATGAATGCTGATGGAATGGAACCTGACTGTAGTGCATTTGGACGAATTTTGAACACAGCCTTGCAGGAACAAATGTAAAAATGGCCTTTCTGCTCAGTACCTCAAACATTCTTTATAAAACACACACACACACACACACACACACACACGAGACACAACCTGGTTTTGTTACTGGTCCACGTAAACATAAAGTTTGTTCCTAAAGGGTTTATGTAACTTTTAAACTTTCCGAGTCACTCTTTAATCACATCGTTTGGAATAAGTTTGATCTCTTTTTCTTCTTCTCAAGACCCCACGGGTTTATTATTAAGATGGTTAAAGCTTAAGGACCTTTAACTGGACCCGTTTGCAAAGTTCCTTTTCAAACTCTGACTTTTCATATTTCATCTCTCCATCATTTTGTCCTCCACGCTCACTTCAGCTCTCATACTCAAGTGGTAAAGGATCGCTCCAGCCCGCACTGCCTGTCAGCCAGTTACAATGCAAATCACGGCCAGAATTGCTCTTTTCGGAGAATAAGGTAGCGATTGCTGCGCTGCTTTAGTCATATATTGACTTTTCTTTCTGTTCTGTCATCCTGCCATATGTCTCTAATACCCACATTAGCATTTAAATTCTTTTCTCTACGCTGCTACATTCAGGAGGCGTTTGCCAAAGCACTATGCCATATGAATAGGATATATTTTTTTTCTCCAGCAAATCTTTTGGGGCTGAAAAAATCATTAATATTCATCTCATCCAGCGTCGAGGAGCTCGTAATTAGATGGTGATACTAAATTATGGAAAATCCATACGATACAGATTCAGAAGATGGAACAGAGATACACAGAGGTTCCACAGCACGTCTTATCTGTATCCTTTGTTTCCTAAATACACAAAAATGGTGCCTGAAAGCCCCAAGAGTTTGGCTTTTTCGGGAAAACCTAAAGTGTCTTTGCTTCCAAGAAGTTTTTTCAGCTTTTAGACAAAAATGGAGCAGTTAATGCTGCTTAAGCCCGAAGCAGATCCTCTGTTTCAAATGGGTCTGAATATGCAACTTTTTTTGGAACAAATCATTTTACTCGCTGTTTGCACCGAGTTTAATTCAGATTCTGCTTCATAATCGATTTGGCTTGGAGTCTTGATCAGGAAAGCAGGAAATATTAGTTGAAGCTAAGCTTTATTAATTAAAGTAGTTAAGATTTAGTTAGGTAGAGATTTGTTTAAATCAGTGACCAGTCAGTGTTTGATTCTTTGAATCAGTGAATCAAATTTTTCTAATTGAGAATTGTTTGATCCTGGTTCCTAAAAGCGGTAAGTGTTTAATATACAAGAAAGATTAACTACTTTTACAGTCAGCCAGCCATTGTTTAAATAAGTGAAACATTTTTCTCGTTGGGTTTTGTGACTATTTTGTTCATCTCATTTAGTGAATCAGTTTTTAATTCCGTGAATCAACTCTAAGATTACGATCACTAAGATTAATTTTCCCTGTGATCATTGGGGCACTGATTGATTCAGTGAATCATTCTCTCTCATTCAGAGTGAGTCAATATTTAAACCACTGAATCATTTGCACCTCTCCTATTCGGTCAATTAATGTTTAAATTAATAATGAATAAGATATGGATTGCTCTCATTTAGTGAGTCCATTTTTTAATAAGTGAATTACTTGGTGATCACTGAAATTAATTTCTGTCATGATCAGCAGGACAGTGATTAATTCAGTGATTCATATAATCCTTTTTCTTATAGGGAATCAGTGTATGATTCAGTGAATCATTCGGTCGTGTTTCTTATAGGAAGTTAGTTTTTCATTCAGTAAATTGTTTGTTAATCACTAAGATTCGCATGTTTCATGATTAGCAGGGCAGTGATTGATCCAGTGAATCATTTGATCATGTTTCTTATAGGGAGTCAGTGTATAATTAAGTGAATCATTTTATCCTGCTCCTTCAAGGAAGTCAGTGTTTGATTCAGTGAATCCTTTGATCCTGTTTCTTATACGGAGTCAGTGTATGATTCAGTGAATCATTTGATCCTGTTTCTTACAGGGAATCAGTGTTTGATTCAGTGAATCATTCAGTCATGTTTCTTATAGGGAGTTAGTTTTTCATTCAGTGAATTGTTTGGTGATCACTAGGATTCGTATGTTTCATGATTAGCAGGGCAGTGATTGATCCAGTGAATCATTTGATCCTGTTTCTAATAGAAAGTCAGTGTATGATTCAGTGAATCATTTAATCCTGTTTCTTATAGGAAGTCAGTGTATGATTTAGTGAATCATTTAATCCTGTTTCTTATAGGGAGTCAGTGTATGATTCAGTGAATCATTTATTCCTGTTTCTTATAGGAAGTCAGTGTTTGATTCAGTGAATCATTTGATCATGTTTCTTAAAGGGAGTCAGTGTTTGATTCAGTGAATCATTTGATCATGTTTCTTATAGGGAGTCAGTGTATGATTCAGTGAATCATTTGATCCTGTTTCTTATAGGGAGTCAGTGTATGATTCAGTAAAACATTTTTACTGATTCTAAATCACTTACTTCCAAACAAGATTCTCTTCTCTGTTCTTGCTCTCAGATACTCAGTGTTTAAACTAGTGAATCATTATCTATTCATATTTATAGGGACCTTCTGTGTGAGTGAATAAAGACATAACCATAATCTTTCAGCAGAACTGAACGAAAGACCGTTAGGAAGAAAGAGATTTCTCGTTATGTGTGAGAATGTTAAAATGAGCAGCGAATGAACCGAGTCCGTCGTATGAAAGCATGACTGGCCACTCTCCCTTTTCCATCTCTTTTTCAATTTAGATTCAGTGATGAATCTCGAGTAAGATTAGAGAGCGCGTAATGAGTTTCAGGATCATGTTGAAAGATCTTCAATCTGTAGCCTAAGTAAGGCGGTGGCACTGTATTCCAGCGTAATGGCCTCCATTTGATCAATCAGGACCGAGCAGGTAGCAGAAAGCGGAGTTGGCATGGAGGTTTTTTGGGCGCTCCTGGAGCACTCGAGCCTGATGTTTATGGATAAGCTGCTGAATATGTATGGAGCAAATTATGGCTTTCACCTCGGCACCGGCGTCCTTTATTTCCCCCTGAAGAGGTGGCTGAAATTAAATCACTCCACTCCACTTACTTCACCTGCTGGACTGTCACTTACTTTGAAGGACAAGATGCTTTGGCTTCGTGTTACGTTCGGGGCTAAAATGCCATCTGGGGGAAATCCGAAACTGCCGCCCGCGATGCAGAGAGGATTAAAAACACCGATGTTTCAGTCCACATGAAAGAAAAACATCTAAACGATCTTGGCTCCACAGAGCCGACCCTAATTTAGCAAATCATTGGTTTTCTGTTTATCGTATTCTCTTTGGAAGCCATCTCGCCCCACTCGGCTGCTCTCTAATGGGATTTGTCGAGCTGAAGGTTTGATTGTGCGCTAACTATTTTCAGAGCGCTATCTCTGGAAATTAAAAGAACTTCCTAACCAGCTGGGTGTAGATTATACGATACGATATCACGATCATGCTCTCGCTCTTTTTGGATAGAACAAGGTCATGCTGATTACAACTTCATTAAAGAGCTTTAACAGCTTTGAGATGCTGATTTATCACCGATAAGCAGGCCTTATTAAAGCAGAAACAAGCACTTATAATGAGATAAACACCATTGGCCACGCTTCGTAATTTAATACAACCGCCTGGGACGTCATCGCTTCATTATACGACCAAAAAACATACAATAGCACAGTGCGAAGCAGAACGATCGTGTTTTAAATGTAAGAAAATCAGACTGCACTCGATTACAGCAAAGAACAACAGAGAAGAACAAAGAACATGAGGTTAAATACATTGTTTATTATCTACTGTATTTATTTTGAGAAATTAGCATTAAACTGTTCATTTAATAAGTTTGAAGTTTCATATTTTAATAGTTAGGTGTAACCGTATCATTTCTGGACCTTTAAAGAAAAATGCCACCTTGCTCAGATTTTCCTGTTTAATGTTCTTTAATGTTTCTTTAATGTTTCGTAAATATAGGGGAACCTTAGAGCCAATTCTGCACACGAATTCAGGATATTTTGGGAGCAGCACGTTTTAATTTCAATTAAACGCTCCTTCCTTAATCTTTAACAAAAGCTAAAAAAACATTAAGGAGGAATTAAGGGGTTCATACCACATCAAACAATTTACGGGCCAATTACAACGGGTCTGTTTCCAAATGAAGGTTCCTTTAAATCACATTTCGGAGTTCCGCATCATTTTAGTGGTAAATTGAGAGACGTTTTAAGTGTACTTTAAGTGACCGAAAGTAAACAAAACAATTAGAAAGCTCACTTTAGCAGGTTATTTACAGAAAAGGCAAACGTGCTGTTAAGACATGTAGATACTGCTTAAATAAAACACAGTTTAGGAATACATTTACAACTCACAAACACAGGGACTGGCTGACAGAGAAACAGTGAGGGTAGACCTCAGAACTACAGCTCACAAGAGGTGGGATACAAATGGATACAAATGGGGGAGTATTTGGTATTTTGGTGTGCAGGGTACACCAGTGATATTATAATTATTAATAGATTTACTAATGGTTTTATTACTATTCTACTGTTCTTCTTGTTCTTCTTCTATTATTATTATTATTATTATTATTATTATCATTATAATTATAATGATAATAATAATAATAATAATAATAATAATAATAATTATTATTATTATTATTATTATTATTATTATTATTATTATTAT